>JACEFZ010005722.1:0-49835 GCA_014155875.1 Cepaea nemoralis
GGGGCCCGAAAAATTTATTTAAAGGGGGGGGGAAAAAATAAGGACCCCCTCTTTTTGCTTTTTCGGGAAAAACCTTAAAGGGGAGTTGGCCTTTAAAAGGGAAAATTTTGTGGTTTTAAAACTTTTTTCCCTTTTTTTAGCCTCATATTTGAATATATCAATCAACCTTCGATGGATGATGTGGTCAACTTCCCACCGGCAGCCTTGGTTTCCCACAACATTTCTGGTACCCATTTATGCTGGATTGACATAGACACTCAGATCAATAAACAAATCCCAGCCTCCTTGGGGATTCGAACAGATAACCGCCAGGTCAGTAAAAATGCCTTCTGGACACGGAATTTCTCCCGGAAAATGTAACTCAAATATGAAATCACCATAGTAACTCAACTGTTAACGGACATAAATGCGTATTTTGAGCCAGTGTTTTCAATGGTTAGTGATAGAAATACACATTTGACGTCAGCAAGGTTTTTGTTTTGTTGTTGTCATGGGGTTATAACTTTACAATATGTCATTTATTACACCGTGTAACATAAATATAATCTAAGCAAAAATTAGAACTTGGAAATGCTGATTCTTTCAATCATCATGTGCCCGGCTGATGAGCGTAGGCGGTCATTGTTCACCTTCTGATACTAATATGCCATCCATATATTTATCTCTTTGTCCTCGCTTTCATTAATTTCCCCATCCAGTTTCCCAGTTATCTGTAATATATCAGGTTTATTTCGCCTCATAACGTGCCTAAAATTTTTATTGTCTATGTTTAATTTCTCTAATTAATTTATTCTCAGAATTATAATGAGAAAAACAAGAAATAAAATAAAAATTGAAATTGGTGAAGCACAGTATGGATTCATGGAATGGAAATAGTAAAACAATTCTATATATACATTACGGACACGATTAGAAAGATCAATAGAGACACAGAAAGACATATATTTGTGCTTCATAGATTATTCTGAGGCATTTGATAAAGTAAAAAATGATGAAATGATTAAAATATTGGAAGATATTAACATTGATGGGAAGGATCTCAGAATAATAAAAAGTATTTACTGGAACCAAGTAGTAGCAATTAAACTGGGAAATAAAGAAATAAATAATGAACAGATAAGGCTGGGAATACGACAGGGATGTGTTTTGTCACCGGATCTCTTCTCCCTTTATAGTTGAGTTGAGTGAGTTGAGTCAAGAACCGACATCACTGCACTCAGGATATTCCCATACGTGCTCCTTCCCCTCGTTCAACAGCCAACGAATAGTCATACTACTAATCGTACTCACCGCTATCTGATTAAAAGTTCTCCTGGTCTTCCCTCTCAGTTTTGAGATTCTTCCAGAACCCCTGTCAATCCCCCGCAATCTCATTCTTTCCACATATGGGTTCTCAATCTGTTCCTCCGCCTTCTCCACCTGGTTCCCCCTTTATAGCGAAGTAATAATGAGAGAGATCAAAGAGAAGCCAGAAATAATGTTCGGAGGTTATAATGTAAACAAATTACGCTATGCAGATGACATAATATTGATGGCGGATAATGCAAAAGATCTACAGACAATTGTTGACATTGTAGTAACAGAAAGTGCAAAGAAAGGACTCTCCCTGAATATCAAGAAAACAGTAATAATGGTGATATCAAAGAAAAAGGTGACATCCAAATGTTAAATAGAAATAGAAGGGAAGATTCTTCCCAAGTGGATGGTTTTAAATACCTAGGGGAATTTATAATATCAGATGGAACACGCAGAACAGAGATTAAGAGCAGAATAGGACAAGCAAAGGCTGTATTTCAGAAACTGAAGACTATCTTATGCAATAAGACACTATCACTGAATGTAAGAAAGAGAGTGCTGAAGTGCTGTGTAGAACAAGTTTTGATGTATGGCAGTGAATCTTGGAATGTAAATGAACAAATTAGGAAGAACTTAGAAGCAACAGAGATGCGTGATGAGAAGAGAGGCATTGGAGAACACCGTGACAACTGGAAAGATCGAGGGGAAAAGAGGCAGAGGCAGACCAAGAGAAGTGATGCTGGGTGGATAGAGATGGTGGCATGGGGGAATATCATCAGCGGAGTGGATCCAGAAAACCAAAGACCGAGATCTGTGGAGAGTCATGAACGCCTACGCCAGCCGGCATGGCACTTGATGATGATGATAATTATTTAGAAAAAAGATTATCTCATTGGTTTTTCTATCCACTTATTGTTTACTGTACTGTTTCCTCAGAAACCACATTACTATTGCCGTTACATAAATCTCAGCTTGTCTGCTTATTGTCATGTCTCACATACATACAGCGGTATAGGTTCTCTATATAACTTTAACACTCGTTTTCTTAATAATGCAAATTACTTGTTTGTGATTGTGTTTTCTATCTTGCATAGCGTTGTTATCACTATGGCGATTCTGGTTCTAATCTTAATAAGGCATCTTCCGTCAGAAGCTATAACCTGTTCAAGATTGTTACACCAATTCACCTGTTTGAGAATGTTACCATTTACTTGGATTGCTTGAGTGGTAGAATAATATGACATTCAAAGGCGAATATTTGCGGCACGGCAGGTTCCGTTCTCCATTTCTTGCAAATGTGCATCAATAGCAAGGCTCTCGCTCTCAGCAACCAACAGATGTTTATTTAGAAGCATTATCCTTCAACGGACTTTATTAACAACGGCTTGTCATGCTCAGTACGCTCCGTGGCGAAGGACTTACGGACACAGTTCGTAATCCCGCATACCCGCATTCGAAACACAGCTGTGGGCGATTTGGCAGCAGACCACCTTACATTGGTTGGTTTTGAAATGGTATGGTTGCAGGTCGTTCAGAAATAGCGAACTACTGAACGTAAACTTGCCCAGGAATCACGAACAGCCAGAAAATGCTGGGGTTGACTGCTACGTGCTGTAAAGGATATTGAAACTCTCTTTTGTCATGCTCAAGGATATAAATACTTGAACGGAAATTAACAACAGCTTGTTATTATAAATAATAGAAATCCTTTAACGGGCTTTGAAAACGACTTGTCTTGCTCAAGTATAGACATCCTACAACGGTCATTAACAACGGCTTGTCATGCCCAAGGATAGAAATCCTTTAACGGACATTATCAACGGCTTGTCATGTTCAAGGACATAAATATTATCCTTCAACGGACATTAACAACGACTTGTCATGCCCAATGATAGAAATCCTTCAACGGATATTAACAACGGATTGTCATACCCAAGAATAGAAATCTTTCAACGGACATTAACAACGGCTTGTCTTGCTCAAGTAAAGAAATCCTTTAAGGGACATTAACAACGGCTTGTCTTGCTCAAGTAAAGAAATCCTTTAAGGGACATTAACAACGGCTTGTCTTGCTCAAGTAAAGAAATCCTTTAAGGGACATTAACAACGGCTTGTCTTGCTCAAGTACAGAAATCCTTTAAGGGACATTAACAACGGCTTCTCTTGCTCAAGTATAGAAATCCTTTAAGAGACATTAACAACGGCTTGTCTTGCTCAAGGATTAAAGAAAGCGTGAAAACGGCAAGAGGGTCTACTTCATTGCACAGGGTTTGATCTTTTCGCAGGATGGCCTACCGAAAGCGTCACAAAAGCACAAACTCTATAGCTTCAGCGACAACCTCCAGGAGTCTCCGAGAAAATTGCACTCGTAAACCTCACGGCGTAGGCCGGAATAAAACCCATAACCCATGGAGTGCGGGGGCATGTGACGTAACGACTTCGCCAAAGACACTCCCTCATAGTTAAGTGTAGAGTTAGAAACGAATGGTCATTAGCAGGGTTGCGTTGTGGTAAACGCTCTCAAGACGGCCGGAGGAAACATTTTAAAGACCCTCTGAAGAGATCGCTCAAAGCTTTGGGAATTCATTACAACACATGGGAGGCTGCTGCCAAATACCGACATTCATGGTGTGCATCATTACGCAAGGGTGTAATTACTTGTGAAGCAAACAGGACTGCAAGAGCCGTGAAAACAAAAGACTGGACAACAACCAAAAAAAAAAAAAAACCCCACCGCAGGAGATCCTCCTCCTGGAACGTTAAGCATTCTTTGCCAACATTGTTGAAGAACATTTCGAGCCAAAATAGGCCTTGCCAGTCATCTTACAATTCACGGGTCCAAACTTTCAAGCCCACTGGATGAAATGAATGTTCATCATCATATTTGATGGACAAACACCACTTTCACTATTCATTTCTGTGTAGCATGCGAGGCCAGCTTATTTTATATTCCTGCCTTTTGAGAAATCTATCAACTTCGGGATCACGCCAGATCGAATAAGGTCCCCAGTGTCAATTTCTGTGTGATTTAGGTTGAGGGCACATGGCAGAATTCTTGTACCATATTTTCTAAAATTACTAGAAATATAAGTATAGCCTAATTTACGACCTTTGACTAGCTTACGACAGAAAACAGGGTACAAGGCAGTCAAACGTAGGACGTGTGATCAATTGTTTGTTTGTTTTCGCTCGCTCGCTTTGATCTCAAGTGTAGTTCATACACACTGTTTGTAGTAGTGATGGAATGAATTTTGCATGTGGATTAGCTTTCCTTATTAACAGTGTCCCTCGCCATCAGGCGAACCCACTCCTACTTCAGAGATGCTTGTAATTTACGTCCCCAAGTCAAGGACGACAGGCCAACATTTTAGTCCAGCTGTCCGTTGTATGGGTTGAACCGCTAGCCTCGGCATCAGCGCACCGGATGTTTAAGAACACGCGTTCTTACCCATACGACCATGCTGATCTGCTCGCGTGATCAAATGAAGCCCGTCCTTGTGCAAATGACATAATAGTGACAATAAGACAGATCTGACCTAAGCCTGGTTATAGTCTGCGATGGCAAACCTTGATACAAGATGATGATGATTTAATGTCATCTCCGGCTGGAGTTGATACCTTCTTGTTTATTATATTACTTTAAGTAATAACTTGTCGTCATAGATGGAAGTAAAGTAACAACTTCTGGGTACATACAGAAATAAAGTAACAATATATTGGTAGGAGGTCAGCATGATGGAATAGATAAGAGCATTCGTTCTTTAACATCCGGTGTGCTGATGCCGAGATAGCGGGTTCAACCCCTACACTGGTCAGTTGAACTAAAATATTGACTTCTCTTCCTTGACTTGGGGATGTAAATTACAAGTACCTCTGGATCCGGAGTGGGTTCGCCTGATGGCGAGGGACACTAGTAATAAGGAAAGCTAATCCACTCGCAAAAATCAGTCTAATGCATCAGGAGTAGTAACGCGAGTTCAAAGCGAGCATAAGCAACCAAAAAAAAAAAAAAACCATCTTGGTATATAAAGAATTAAAGTAACAACATCTTGGTATATTTTGCTGTTGTTGTTCGCATATCCTTTACAGGACATGGCTGTCAACATCAGCATCTTTCATTTCTTGGCAAGATTACGCTCAGTAGTTTGCCATTGCTTTCTGAGCGACCGGCTCACATTCCCCTAAGTTACCGACGCGGAGAGAACCGCTACCAATTCTCGCGGAAGTCACGTTACAGACGAGAGTATACAGGATTACTAAGAAAGTCGTGTAACCTCTAGACCAGGGAGACCGGCATTTTGGTATATACAGAAATAAAGGCGATCTACGTGATATTGAACACGTCACGCATGCAGTTTGGATGATCTAGCCAAGTATGCGGCAACATCACGTACTCAATTTACCTCATTGTCTGTGAGAGGCCTTTGACTTGACTGTAGCCTATGTGCGGTTCTATATGTCAAGTAGCAACTTGTTGCTTTAGAACACAGGCGCACTTTTTTGTACTATGCATCTCTATCTTTCAATTTCTTCAGTACACCGCGACTCTCTCTATCTTTTACTGTCCGTCTCTGTCATTCAATTTCTGCTGTAGTCAATGACTCTCTCTCTCTCTCTCTCTCTCTCTCTCTCTCTCTCTCTCTCTCTCTCTCTCTCTCTCTCTCTCACACACAATTCCATCTATATCTTTCAATTTTAACGGTACTCAGTAGCTTTCGTTCGTTCGTTCGTTCGTTCGTACGATCGTTCGTTCGATCGTTTATTCGATCGTTCGTTCGATCTTTCATTGGATCTTTCGTTCGATCCTTCGTTCGTTCGATCGTTCGTTCGATCGTTCGTTCGATCGTTCTTTCAATCGTTCTTTCGATCTGTCTGTCTGTCTGTCTGTCTGCCTTCCTTCCTTCCTTCCTTCCTTCCTTCCTTCCTTCCTTCCTTCCTTCCTTCCTTCCTTCCTTCCTTCCTTCTTTTCTGCATTCCTTACCTCCTTCCTTCCTTATTATCTATCCCTGTGATTCAATTTCATCGGTACTGGTTGACTGTGTCCACCTCTCTCTCTCTCTCTCTCTCTCCCTCTCTCTCTCTCTCTCCCTCTCTCTCTCTCTCTCTCTCTCTCCCTCTCTCTCTCTCTCTCTCTCCGCCTCTTCTGGCCCTTTAATTCTCACTATACGTCTCTATCTTTATATTTCAACGGGACTTCGACCATTTCTCAGTATCTCTCTCTCCTTCTCTCTCTCTCTTTCTCCCTCCCCTCTCTCACTCCCTTTTACGCCACTCACTCAGTTTGTCAGGGAAGATAAAAGCCAGGCAAGCAACAGTGGCCGACACGAAAGCCAGTGTCTAAATATAGCTGCTTCTGACGCACGAGCAGGGTTAGAAAAGTGTCAAGAGAGAAATTAGAAACATGAAAAGGGTTCACGGATCATTCGTAATTTAAATATTAGATTATTTTATTTTAGAATATACTCTTATAACATGCACTGAAAGATATGATAAGTGATGTAAAGATAATCATGCCATAGTGTAGACGCGTCATTATATGCGAGATATGTCTGATGTATACTTATTCTTCTTGATTTCGTGCAATATTAGAAACCACAATGAATGTTTAGAAACGTGTATAGATGTCCTGTACAGGACGTTGCACTCAACACCATAATGTATTGACTGTGATGATTTACTGGGCAAGTTACTACAATAATTTGCGATTGCCTTCTGGGTGATTGAGGCCTCCCCAGATCGTCAGCAAGTGATTTCGAAATTTTAACTGGGTGTGTCGGGGAGTTATACAAATATGGTTTAATACCCAGTAAGCCACAGTGCCAGTTTTTTTCCCTTCAAAATACTCTTAGAGGAGGAGGAGTGAATGAATCACCCAATAAACGAGAAGTAGATTGTGAGCTTTACTAAAACACGACTACAAGAGACAAATTGGACGTTGCGGCCAAAGCCTTCGTCAGCACAAGACAAACAAATACAAACCAACACAAAACTACACGAAACACACTATGACAATATTAAACTATTAAACTAATTAAAATTAAATGTACTCATCTGAATTCTGTGTCCTGGCTTGGAAAGTCTGACACGCGTAGGGCGCCAGTGGATCAATAGACCGGATGTATGGTACACGGGTCAAAGGTCAAGCGGGAGGGGAGTGGGGTGGAGACGCACCCATGTGTGCGGAAAAATGAAATTTGAGACCGGCAAAGATGTTACGGACGCAGATGACAATTAGCAATTATCGTTAAGCGCTCGAAACACCGCTGCGGAAACCTTATATAGTGTTAGTATACACAGAGGGGCATGAGTGGCGGTCGTTCAGAAAAGGATGGCAAAACACCGAAAGTAAATCCGCCAAGAGAGTTGACTAGTGTCATACAAAGGATCTGCACGTACCCAGAAGGTGGACTGTAAGCTAGGGGTGGGAGGGGTGGGGTGGGGAGTTAAATGAAGCTGTGTTGGACATTAAGGCCGTGAGGGGAGAGTGTGCCCAACTGGAAGATGAGACGGTGTTCCAATGTCTTCCGATCCCGTTCGTGGGATGCGCATGATTTGATGGCCGTGACCTGTATGTCGGCTACGCCATGGTGGTCAGGACTGTTGAAATGCATGGATACTGGTTTCTGGGCGCCGCTGGTGATGTCAGAAAGGTGTTGTCGAAATCTGTCCCCAAGACGTAGTTCTGTCTCACCGACATATCTCATGTCGCAACGTGTGCAGGTAATCGCATAGATGACGTTGCGACTGATGCATGAGAAACCCTCACGGATGTGGAAGGTCGTCTTAGGGAATGTCAGACTCTGGGTTTGAAGTACGTATGGACAGGTCTTGCAAACCGATCGAAGACACGCCACCGTGCCAGGAAGAGACTGGTGAGGTTGGGGTAGCCTGCTATGGACCAGCACATCTCTGAGGTTACGATCCCGCTTATATGCCACCAGAGGAGCCTCTGAGAAGACATCACAAGTGGTCGAGTCCGCCCGGAGAATGGATAGATGTTTAAAAAGGATATTCTTGGCAGCAATATTGTGGGGATGATAAGTAAGTGAGAGGACAGGTCTATTGTTTCGTGGTTTTGGCCTGGAGGAGAGAGCCTCAGTGCGACTGATAGACTGGCAGCGGTGAAGAGCTGTAGATAGAACATTCTCAGGATAGCCACGAAGGCGAAAGAAATCAAGCATCTCGTGGACTTTTTGATGGAAGTCGTTGTTATCGTGACAAAGTCGTCGGAGACGTAACAGTTGGGAGAAAGGAATAGAACTTTTGCACGAGGGAGGGTGGGAAGGAGGTATATAGAAGGAATGAGTGCGAGTCAGTTGGTTTATAATAAACCGTCGTGCATAGACCAGCGGAACCTAAAGAGACTGTGAGGTCTAAGAAGTTGACGGCCGACGAAGAAATGGTGGAGGTAAGTTTGATGCTGGGATGGAAGTCTGAAAAAAAGGCAATGAAGTTCTGTAGGTCAGGCAAGGGCATGTCCGAGACACCAAAGCAGTCGTCAATGTACCTCCTGTAAAGCTCTGGGAGCCTACCGGTGTACTGACTCCATACCTGGTGCTCCAGATAGCCCATGAAGAGGCAGGCATAACTGGGACCCATTTTAGTACCCATGGCCACACCGCTGATCTGGTCGAAGTAGTCCCCATTGAACTCAAACGAGTTGAGGTTGAGGACTAACTCCGCAAGACGCAGTAATGGTCCAGTGGGCTATTGAGGGATTAAGCCTTTCTCCAAGAAAATTCTAAGCTTTAAGGCCGTCAGAGTGAGAATGGATGTGTGAGTGAAAGTCACATCTAAAGTGAAGATGTGATACTGAGAAGGTTAGTGAAACTTGGAATCGAAGATGGAGATAGCTTGGTTGGTGTCTGTGATATCAAAGTGAGCTTGCAACCAACGGCTGACACATCTGTCTAGAAAACTATGAAATCCTTTCTGTAGGGCCATGAGCATGCCTAGACATAGGTCGCCTGTGTTACCTTGTTTGTGTGTCCTTAGCATCATATTAAGCGGGTTTGCCCAAGCAGGCTATCGTGTATGATCCGCGAGGTGGCTGAGCTGCAACAGACCTTGCTGGTAACTGGCGTTAGTCCACCTTTTGTTGACTCTGGTGGTTGTTGCTGACTGTCGCATCTCGTTCCTTGTCTGTAGAAGTGCATCCCCCATGCTTGTTGCCTTCCTGTTATATATAAGTCTTTCCTCAATCACTAGCGCCCCTCCCTATATTCGCAGGTTTGATACTAAAACTATGTCTCACGACTTTTCACTTAGTGTATTGCCCGATTGTTCATCCTCGGTGAGGTTTTGAATATCGTAGTGGCTTCTTTTGATTTTTTGGATTTCGTAAAGAGTTTTGGTCGATGTATAAATCAAGGCCTTAGATCCCTGATTGGGAACCCAAAGTAGAGACCTGCGTTTGGAGAGGTAGAGAATGGTCGGTAGTATCCCGAAGAGTTCGCTATGAGTTGATTAGTTAGTTAGTCTTTCCTCTTGAACCATAAGGCGGCGCATGGGCAAAGTCTGTCCTCAATGCCTGGCGGTTCGCTGCTATCTGTTTGTATATCTTCGATATTTTAACTTGGCCGTGATAGCCCTTCTCTAATGATTGTTCCTACGCAGGGTACTCTCTGGTCTTTCCCCGTTTTCTTTTCACTACTGTTGACCATATGGGGTTGGGTAGGGGATCTTGACTTTCCATTCCTGATAAACATGTACGATGAGTCTAACGGCGTCCTTTCTTTGAAAATTGGATACTGTATCTTGCTTAGTCCTCTTGTCTTATTTTTGCGAATTGGATGTTGAAGTCTTTCCAGTGGATGTTTAGAAGTCTTCTACTACATTTGTTCTCGAAAATTGTCTATTTTTTATCTAAAGCTACCGTTGATTTCCACCTTTCACATCCACACGTTAACACGGGAATCCACAGAGTTGAAGATTTTAAGGTTTTGTGTGTTTGCTGAGTGTCTTGATTCCAGATGTTTGACGTTTATTGAATGCACTAGAATGCCGTGCGATTCTAGATGCAATTTTCGGTGTTGATTCCCCTGAGATGTCCTTTCTTCCTATGTATGTGATCTGTTGACTTTTCAAAGATCGTGCTGTTCAATTTGGTGTCATCTGAACTGTTGGTAAGATCAATAGTCTTTGTTTTTGTGGTGTTAATTATTGGAGACCAATTTGCCCTGAAAACATTTTGGAGGTGGTTTATTTTCTCTTGGGCATCCGGGTGTGTTGAACTCAAAAGCACTACGTCCGTCGGCAAAGTCCAGGTCTTCTAGAGTTATTGTCAGCCATGGATACCCATCTTTGTGTTCTTTGTGCATTTGCGCATGACCCAATCGATAGCTATTTCAAAAATCATGAGGTTATAAGACACAAACTGTTTTCAGCTCCTGGTTTCGACTGAGAACCAGTCAGAGTTGCCTGTTTCTGTTTCTTACGCAGCAACGGTTTCTTGTAGACAGATTTTAATGACGTTGTATATTTGGTAGGAAACACATAGATTTTAAGGGATTCCAAAGTGAAAGGACGGTTGATACTGTCGAAGGCTTTTTGAAATCGACAAAGTTTGTGATTAATTTCGACTGGAATTCTACTGAGTCTTTCAATGCTTATTCTAGGTGAAACTGTGTCCTAATGCTGACCGTTTGGTCTGACCTGCTTGTTCCTTCTCTGATTCCTTCATCTATCGCCTTTTTCAATCTCTCAAAGTACCTGCTACAAAAAATTTTCCCTGTACTGACACTAGAGTGTACCACGCCAATTATTGCTGAGGTTGATTGCTGAAGTGATATTGTAGCCTGAGAGTGCGATGGAACCGATGGACGTCCTGCAGTAATGCGTATCTATCACCACAGGGACGTAGCGGTATGAACCTGAGCCCTTTGCTGAGGACCGATTTCTCAGATGCCGATAGTGGAAGGTCGGGAGGTATGCACACAACTAGGTTATCGGAGCCAGTGGTAAGTAGAGGTGGGAGAGGAGGCGAGGAGGGAGTGGAGGTAGGGGCACGGAGTTTGGCTAGCTTGGCGTTTTTGGCCGCGGAAAGACACTTGTATAGATGGTGGTTAGTGCTATTGATGATACACAGTATAACATAATACAAGAAATAATTACTCGAGGTAAGTTGTCTAAGACGCTGATCTAGGATAGTTATATTCGAGCTGAAGTCAGACAGTTGTCGCGCGTGGTTGTCGGCAATGCATCGCATGCGAAGAGTTTAAACATTTAAACTCAACTTTAGATAGACGTCTGCTACAACTGTCATAGAGAGTGCCTGCCGATGGGTGAAATCTAGAGATGAAGCCACGTGGGGTGATATGAAGCCGTAGGCAGTTCTTGAGGAAATTAAAATGGCATGTGGTGCGGGTCCTTTTGTAGATGTTAAGAGCCAAGTCGGTGGCTGTGATTTTGATATCTGTTGGTAAGAGACTAAAGCAGAAAATGACATGTAATCTCAATTGTTGAAATAACTGAGGTGGATGAGTGGGAGGCATAGCGGTAGAGATTTAACGGACGTGGGGATGAAGGGCTGGTGTGCAAAAGTAAGGTGGTGTAGCCTAGCGAGGGGAAAAACAACACGTGTGTGGGGCGGTAAGGGTAGCACGCCGCTTAGAAAACACACTGACAAGCGCGCACAGAATGGACTAAAAATCGACAACAATCTTACCGACAACGAAGACGAAACGTGAAATATATAGTAGCAGTTCAAGGGAGCAGACAATGGTAAACAAGAATGAGGTGAACTGCAGTAAAGCTTAAAAAGGCAATGAATGAATCACCCAATAAACGAGAAGTAGATTGTGAGCTTTACTAAAACACGACTACAAGAGACAAATTGGACGTTGCGGCCAAAGCCTTCGTCAGCACAGGACAAACAAATACAAACCAACACAAAACTACATGAAACACACTATGACAATATTAAACTATTAAACTAATTAAAATTAAATGTACTCATCTGAATGCTGTAGGAGGAGGAGGAGGAGGAGGAGGAGGAGGAGAAGCAGAAACAGAAGAAGAAGAAGAAGAAGAAGGGGGAGGAGGAGGAGAATTAGGAGGAGAAGAAGAAGAAGAAGAGAAAGAAGAAGCAGCTAATAATAAAACTGCGTACGTTGATATTAAAATAGCCAGAGGAATAGAATGTTGATTGCATAGTCGTTCTTGTAGCCGATGCTCGACGTATCCAAGCAGTGGTATTTGTTTACGCTACTAGGACAGACTTAAACGTTTACATGCAAGCATGTATTCATTTATAATTACGGATGTCAAGCCATTGCGCTTACAGCTTCGATTGCGCTGTTGCGAGTGTCCTCTAACCTCCGTTGTCTTGACTGTGAACTGAAAACAATAGCCATTCACTTATGTTGCTTAGTTGTACTTGTCCACAAGTAGAAACCTCATATGGGACTGTCACGTGACGGTGCCATCACATCTTGTAGGTCTGAATGCACGGAGGAATAAGCGGTCATTCCTTTCCTCTGCTGGCGGATGACGAACTCAGGCGTCCAACCCTCGTTCGACCGCGATCATGTCGTTATCGGCGTAGATCTCTAGCAACTACACTAACACACTCGCTTTGAAACATGAAAAAAAACATCATCAATAATATATTAATAGTGAAGAAATTAAGTCATCAAGTTGTAATATCTTGGTTGCATAATGAACAATCATTTGGAGTGGTCAAAAGAAGCCAGACGGTGAATCATCATCATCATCATCATCATCATCATCATCATCATCATCATCATCATCATCATCATCATCATCATCATCATCACCACCACCACCACCACCACCACCACCACCACCACCACCACCACCACCACCACCACCACCACCACCACCACCACCACCACCACCATGTCCGTCCATGTTTGCATTTCCTCAGAAACAGAATCCATAAGTGCACTGCCATGAGATGGATGTGTTTAAGCGTGTGTGCAATACAACCTGTGACAACACTAGTATGTTGAAAGCACGAAGATACAACACGAATACAAACCCATATATTCTATTGCACTAGGACAACTGGTGAATATACATTACAGTATTACTATTTATCTGTTTGTCAATCTGTACGCACGCAAACATGTATTTATTTATCTTTATGCCTCCTCGTCTGCTTGCCTGCATGTATGCAGGCAGGTAGGAAGAACGGTAGGCAGCACGACAGTCAGACACAACGACAGGTTGGGATTCTGACAGACAGAGAGGACGGAAGTCATACAGACAGAGAGGACGGCAGTTAGACAGACAAACAGAGAGGACGACAGTCAGACAGACAGATAACGGCAGTCGGTCAGACAGACAAAGAGAGCGTCAGTCATACAGACATAGAGGACAGCAGTCAGACAGACAGACAGAGAGAACGACACTCAGACAGACAGACAGACAGACAGAGAGGAAGGCAGTCAGACACAATGGCAGGTTGGGAATCAGACAGACAGAGAGGACATCAGTCAGTCAGACAGACAGAGAGGAAAGCAGAGAGACACAATGGCAGGTTGGAAATCAGACAGAGAGGACATTAGTCAGTCAGACAGAGAGGACGGCAGTTAGACAGACTGAGAGGATGGCACGCAGACAGAAAGAGAGGACGGCAGGCAGAGAGACAGAGAGGACGGCAGGTAGAGAGACAGGATGGCAGGCAGAGAGACAGAGAGGACAGCTGGCAGACAGACAGAGAGGACGACAGGCACACAAACAGAGAGGACGACAGGCAGAGAGACAGAGAGGACAGCAGGCAGACAGACAGAGAGGACAGCAGGCAGAGAGTCAGAGAGGATGGCAGGCAGAGAGACAGAGAGGATGGCAGGCAGAGAGACAGAGAGGATGGCAGGCAGAGAGACAGAGAGGACAGCAGGCAGAGAGTCAGAGAGGATGGTAGGCAGACAGACAGAGAGGACAGCAGGCAGAGAGACAGAGAGGATGGCAGGCAGAGAGACAGAGAGGACGACAGGCAGACAGACAGAGAGGACGACAGGCAGGGAGACAGAGAGGATGGCAGGCAGACAGACAGAGAGGACAGTAGGCAGAGAGACAGAGAGGATGGCAGGCAGACAGACAGAGAGGATGGCAGGCAGAGAGACAGAGAGGATGGCAGGCAGACAGACAGAGAGGACAGCAGGCAGAGAGACAGAGTGGATGGCAGGCAGAGAGACAGAGAGGATGGCAGGCAGAGAGACAGAGAGGACAGCAGGCAGAGAGTCAGAGAGGATGGCAGGCAGACAGACAGAGAGGACAGCAGGCAGAGAGACAGAGAGGATGGCAGGCAGACAGACAGAGAGGACAGCAGGCAGAGAGACAGAGTGGATGGCAGGCAGAGAGACAGAGAGGACAGCAGGCAGACAGACAGAGAGGACAGCAGGCAGAGAGTCAGAGAGGATGGCAGGCAGAGAGACAGAGAGGATGGCAGGCAGAGAGACAGAGAGGATGGCAGGCAGAGAGACAGAGAGGACAGCAGGCAGAGAGTCAGAGAGGATGGCAGGCAGACAGACAGAGAGGACAGCAGGCAGAGAGACAGAGAGGATGGCAGGCAGAGAGACAGAGAGGATGACAGGCAGACAGACAGAGAGGACGACAGGCAGGGAGACAGAGAGGATGGCAGGCAGACAGACAGAGAGGACAGCAGGCAGAGAGACAGAGAGGATGGCAGGCAGACAGACAGAGAGGATGGCAGGCAGAGAGACAGAGAGGATGGCAGGCAGACAGACAGAGAGGATGGCAGGCAGAGAGACAGAGTGGATGGCAGGCAGAGAGACAGAGAGGATGGCAGGCAGAGAGACAGAGAGGACAGCAGGCAGAGAGTCAGAGAGGATGGCAGGCAGACAGACAGAGAGGACAGCAGGCAGAAAGACAGAGAGGATGGCAGACAGACAGACAGAGAGGACAGCAGGCAGAGAGACAGAGTGGATGGCAGGCAGAGAGACAGAGAGGACAGCAGGCAGACAGACAGAGAGGACGACAGGCAGGGAGACAGGCAGACTGGACAGAATTCAAGCAGGTGGGTATGTCTACCTCGTTTACACAGTAAATACAAAATAGTCTTCTCTTGCATCATATCATCATAATCATCATCAAGTGCCCTGCCAGTTGGCATAGACGTTCACGTTTTTCCACAGATCGCGGTCTTTGGTGTTCTGGATCAACTCTGCTGATGATATTGTTTGTTCTTTTATTCTCCATGCCACTGTCTCAGTACATGCAGCATAATTTCTCTTGGTCTGCCTCTGCCTCTCTTCCTCTTCATCTTTCTAGTTGCCACGATGTTCTTCAATGCCTGGCTTCTGATCAAATAACTAAAGAAAGCCGTATGTCTTTCTTATTGTTGTATATAATTTTCTTGTTTCATTAGCCTCTTTCAGACAACCGTTGTTAGTGCCTCATATATTATCTTGCTTATTCTTCTCTGGTATAACCAATTTAATCTGCACTGTTTGCCAATAGAATGGTGGTTTCGAACCCATCCGTTATCACGTGCCAATCGGCATATTTATCCAGCCCACCTCAATCCCACAACACCTAGCTATGCGAGCCACAAAATAATCGCAAACATCAGCGGGTTTCTAAAGTTCACTTTCCCGTCATTGATTACCATCGAAAATGAACATGATGTTGTCCTACTGCAGCTGTTGTGATTATCAACAACAAAAAAATCAATTCTGGCCACACCGTGACGTACATCACAACTTGCGCACTTTTATTAGATCTGCACACAGATATCTAATGAGTATATATGTGTATGCGCGTGTGTGTATGTGTTATGTGTTAGTGTGTGTAGTCTGGTATTCTATACAAATACGAATTCGGGGCAATGGATAATGAAATGGTGAGACGGAGGCATTGTTAGTGTGATTCTTGATAAGAATGTTGAGAGTGTCGCGGGCAAAGAGGAAAACAAACGCCGATAGTTTTATAGCTGGGCATGCTCAACATTAACGATGACTCCAGACAAGGCAGCCATGTCATGTTATTTCTGTTATGTTATTTGTTTTATGTTATTTCTATTATGTTATGCCATTTCTTTTATGTTATTTGTGTGATGCTATGTTATTTATGTTATGTTATATTATTTCTGTTATGCTATATTATTTCTGTTAGGTTATGTTCTTTATGTTATGTTATTTATGTTATGTTAAGCCATGCTGCAGGTCAGCATGGCCGAGAGATTTACCGAGTTCACGTTTAAACTTCCCATGCGCTGACGGTGGGTAGTGGACTTATCCTACACACAGGTCAGTTGGACATTTATCTTGACTTCTCATTCAGAAAGCAATGGCATAACTACTAAACGTAAAGATGACCTGACAATTAACATGGGCTTGATTGCAGCGTCCTGAAAAAGACATGAGACATTTTAAACGGTATGTTATGTATAACAATTGACGTCACTGCATGATGGGCATTCTCATCAGGGCTCAGTCCTCCCCTGCAGTTGTCGTTCCAAAGTCCCTTTTCTCTCTAGTCCAACGAGGAGTTGGTTTTAATAACTCCTCTCCCCCTCGAAGTCGACATGGGTGTGCTTGGTCTGGTTTGATCCCACGTCTTGTAATCGGACTATCATCAAATAAGGCTAGTTAGTATTCGCCTGGTGAGTCCGTACTGCATTGACAATATCGGCCCTGTCCATGCTTCTTCCCGCTTGTATTTGTGCATTATCTGTCAGCTGATCTGTGCGTTCGTTGAGCTTTATGTAGCATGCCCGCGTGCATGCATCCAGGTGGGCGCCAAGGCAAAGGATGAAGTAGACATAGTCTGGTGGGAACGACTCTTCTGTATCATGTACAATATGTCAGAAAATAGTCTTTCATAGTTTAAAAAATATCTACAAATATCTTATCACATTGGAGAGAATATGTATTCCAAAGGTGAAATGTAGAAAAAGCTCAGCCACCAGTACCATTAAACAAGATACGACAGTCATTACTCCACCGTCTTGTAGATTAAAATAAGTGAAGTCATAACCATCACCAACATGTGCCGTGCCATAAGCGTTGCGGGTAAAGGTTCGCCATCTCACACCATCACCAGAGGCTATGATCATGTCGGTGTTCTTGTCCAGATAATACTGTGTGGTCAAGCCATGAAGGTGTTAATCTCTTTGCCTTCTTCTTGCTCTTTCCCCATCAGTTGTGCTAGTTGTCACTAAGTATTCAAACTTATTTCTCCTCACAATGTGGCTCAGGATCCTCACCGTCAACGTCTTATTTCTTCCTAATTATCTACGCCTAATTTCTTTATGTCTGTCTACATCTTATTTCTTCCTGACTGTCTACGTCATATTTCTTCCTGACTGTCTACGTCATATTTCTAACTGACTACGTCTTATTTCTCTCTGATTGTTTACGTCGTATTTCTCAATGACTGTCAACGTCTTATTTCTGTCTGAGTGCCAACGTCTTGTTTCTTTCTGACTGTCTATATCTTATTTCTTTCTGATTGTCTATGTCTTAATTCTCCTGATTGTCGACGTCTATTATTTCTCCCCGACTATCTACGTCTAATTTCTTTCTGTCTGTCTATGTCTTAATTCTCTTGTTTGTCTATATCTTATTTCTCATAGACTATCTACGTCTAATTTCTTTCTGTCTGTCTACGTCTTATTTCTTTCTGACTGTCTACGTCTTATTTCTCCCTGACTGCCTACGTCTTATTTCTCCTTGACTGTCTGCGTCTATTTCATCCTGACTGCCTACTTCTTATTTCTATCTATCTACGTCTTATGTCTCCCTGATTGTCTACGTCTGATCTCTACCTGCTTATCTACGTCTTGTTTCTTCCTGATTGTCTAAGTCTTATTTTTCTGCTTAATTCATGGATTTAATTAGTTTCTTGAAGAAATGTCTCAATATTTTTTTTTTCTGGCCGTCTAATGATAATCTTTGCTTTGTTCTCCAGAAAAATATTTCCACTTACATTAGATCTTTCTCAGCTTGTCTGATTTGTGTCCACGCCTGCTGCAAGAGCAATTCATTACTCGAGAAGGCTTTTCCTAGCAATGTTCACATATGGAGCTAGAAGCTGCCAGGCTCAAGAGGCGTCATAGGTCTCCCCAAGCTCGGCGAGTACCGGTTTGGTCATAAAGTTGTGAGCATGTCACTATTGCTCAAGTCGTCATTTATCTTAGCTCATCCCGTTCGTGTCTGCGTGAGGAGGACAGTTCAGTAATGTCTGGCATTTTGTTGAGTTGTCGAATCATGATTCACTAGACATCTGTATAGAAGGTATTCCGCCACTGATTTCTTTCTGGACGGTGACCACACTGGTCGGTGACCTTAGCCATTATCTATATACAGGTCCCTTTTCTATCGCCTGGAACCTGAGACCAACATCTGTCTATCGGCTGCTTTCTAGCTCAATCCATCAACTGGTCTTGGCATAATAGACGAAGATACAAGGTCAGAGTCAGTCACATCATTAGAGATCAGCATAGCTGTATAGATAAGAGCGTTCGTTCTAAAACATCCGATGTGCTGATATCGAGGTAACGGGTTCAACCCTATCACCGGTCACTTGGACTTAAATGTTGATTTCTCGTTCTTGACCTGCTGGGGAAATCGCAAGTACCTCTGAAGTCGTATTAGGTTCACCTAATGGCGAGGGACACTAGTAATAGCGGAAGCTGATCCACACGCAGAAATCAATCCGGGGGACCAGCAGTAGAAGCACGTGTATGTACTCCGACTCCGCTTGACTTCAGAGCCAGTCAGCTCAATTAAAAAAAAAAAAAAAAAATATATATATATGTTTTTTGTTTTTTTTTCGCGTTTCCATCTTGTTTCAGGATATTGCGGTCAATATTAACACCATTCAGCTGTATGTTGATTCCTAGGTTAGATTACGCCACGACTTTCTGAGCGACCGGCTCCATACTCTCATAAGTCATTGGCGCGACTCGAACCACTTCTAATTCTCGTGCGCTCACTTCAACCACGAAAGTATTCGGGGTTAACGGAGAAAGCTGCTAACTCCTCGGCCAGGGAGCCGGCTATATATATATATATATATATATATATATATATATATATATATATATATATATATATATATATATATATATATATATATATATATATATATATATATATATATATATATATATATATATATTATTGAATGAATTGAAGATACTTCTGAGAAGTTTAAGATGACAATCCCCCCAGTAGAATTAGAAACAGCATTGTCCACGTTGAATGCGAACGTTGATGTGAGTTTTTCCTCTTGAACGCCTCTAAGAATGTGGGATTGATGATATTTTATTATTTCTATTTATTAAAATCCACATAGAAAAATACATCATGGACGGCTAAAGATTAGACTGCTCTTGATTGTATCCACGTTGATAGAGAAATTCAGGGAGGCTAAACATTAGCCTGTCCTACTTGTTGGATGCAAATAGGAAGAGAAATTCAGTAATCCTAAAATCCTTGATTAGAAGAGATCTGTGCACATATGAGTGATAACTGAAAATAGGAAATAGATTACATAAGATATTAGAATATAGGAGTGGTCGACGTGCGATGGCGGAGGGTTTACGTTTCACTATAGCTAAGGTATTATAGTTTAGAAGTGATCGACATGCGATGGCAGAGGGTTTTCGTTTCACTAAAGCTAAGACAGTCACCGGGGCGACATGGAAAATAGCACTCATTCTTAAACATTCAGTGTGTTGATGTCCAGGTAGCGGGTTCAACCCCAACACCAGTAATCATCATCATGATCACTAAGTTCCTGGCCAGCTAGCGTAGGCGTTTCTGTCTCTCCACCAATGTCGGTCTTTAGTGTTTTGGATCAACTCTGCTAATGCTGTTCCTTCATGCCACCGTCTCAGTCTATCCAGCATCACTTCTCTCTACGCGGTCAGTTGGACTAAAATGTTGACTTTTCGCCCTTGTCTTGGGGACGCAAATTACAATCACCTCTGAAGTCAGGGTGAGTTCGCATGATGGTAAGGGACCTTGGTAAAAGGGAAAGCTAATCCTCAAGCAAAAGTCAGTCCTGTGCACAAGAAGTAGTAGCAAGTGTATGGTCTACGCTTGAGTTCAAAGTGAGCGAACGAGAAATAACACACACAAAACAATAGCAGAATGCAGGGAGTCGTGCTCACATTATGGTGGCTAGCCATCCGCCTGCTGGCCTGGTCATCATGAGTCCCATCCATCTCGGGGCGGGTTCGGAATTTTAAAATTGACCTGGGTCGACCCAACCTAAGATGAACACCATGAAATATCTCGGGATGTAAAGGCGCCCACACAATCTAACGAGTGCCCATTGGCCTATAAATTTGTGGAGTTAACACCTCACGCCCAATGAGCCTAAAGGAGTGAAAAGTGTCCTGTATTTTGTTTACTTACCTACAGCTAAAGGCACCAGAAGGAAATAGGTATAAACTACTTATTTTTATTCGAATTTAGACCATTAGACGCAAATCTGTTATTAGCGACACTTCCTTCCCACAACTCGCTAATCTATCCCTAAGGCTATATATATTAGTGACTATGATGAGCTATACATCCAGTCTGCTCTGGCACGCATGGCTGCTTGTAACACTTCGAGAAAGTCATGCTAACAGTTAGACATTACTTACTGAATCAACACACGAGATATATGCTACACTGACATACTCATCCCTTTGATTAGAAGCTGTTAGCTATTACACACATTCTCAACGACACAGTACATTACCCAGTTTTACTCTCTTATTGTATTATATTATATTATATTATATTATATTATATTATATTATATTATATTATATTATATTATATTATATTATATTATATTATATTATATTACATTGTTTGCATATCCTTTTACAGGACATTGCTGTCAACATCAGCATCTTTCAGCTGACTGTTGATTTCTTGGCAAGATTACGCTCAGTAGTTTGCCATTGCTCACATACCCCGTAAGTTAGCGACGCGATTCGAAACACTGCTGATTCTCACCGTCGTCACGTTACTTACGAGAGTATACGAGATTCTTCTTCTTCTTCTTCTTCTTCAGCATTCCGAGCCATTGAGGTTCTTTGCTGCAAATACAATCTGTCTCCATTCGTCTCTCTGGTGGTAGTATACGAGATTACGGAGAAAAATCGCTAATCTCTAGGCCAGGAAGCCGGATTATACTATACTATACTATACTATACTATACTATACTATACTATACTATACTATACTATACTATACTATACTATACTATACTATACTATACTATACTATACTATGAATTTGATATTATATTATGTTATGTTACGTCGTACGACATAATTACACACTGGGGCATTCCCTTACGTACATAGCCAGCCATCCGAAGCCGCAGCCATTCTAAAGTAAACCTGCCCATGAGGAGTTGGTTATGATATCACCTCTTTTGACCTCAAAGACGGCATTGACGTGCTTGACCAGGCTTTCCTCCCAGCTCGCGTAGTCGGGCTAGCATCAGTCTCAGCATTATCCACTAGCCGGTACTGCATTGATTATACCTGCGCTGTCCATGCTTCTTCCCTTGTCTATTGACACATATGGTTTATATAGGTAGGTAGTCAGTCGCGGTTCCAACGTCATGGCAAAGGGTCGCCCCATTATGCTCCTTTCCTGTGCCAGTGAATATCACACAAAATGCTCCTCACTTCCCCAAGTGAAAAGTTTATGTATGGTATATATAAACAATATATGTGTGACACCTCGGTAGCGCAGTGGCTCCCTGCCGGTCAGCCCGCTGTGAAGGGTTTCAACTTCGCATCAAGGCGGATTTGTAATGTTGACCTGGGATTCCAGGTCGAGCCAGCATAAAATAGGTACCACAAAATCTTGTGGGAAGTGCAGGCTACCGGAGTAACATTGACGACATCACCACCACAAAGACCGTAGTTATTTAATATTATATTAGCGGAAAGCTGACATTCTAAACATCGTGATATACTCATAATTCTGCGACTTTACAGGACAAAACAGAAGTCCGCTGTATATCAACCCTAGCATTTGTTGTTGTTTGTGATTTCATGGCAAGTTTACGTTCGGTTAGTTTGCCATTGCTTTCTGAACGAATGACACTTATACCATTGTATAAAAACCAAAGCAAGGCGATCTGCTGCTAAATCGCCCACAGCTGTGTTTCGAACGCAGTATGCAGAATTGTGAATTGCGTCCGTAACCCCTTCGCCACAGAGCCGGTGCTGTATATTACAATTTACAAATAAGGGGGGTAGAAGGGGTGTTGGGTGAACTCATTCATATCGTTAGGAAGTGCCCGCACAGGATGATTTCACACGCATTGTGACGTATAGGGTACATGGCGAGATCCCTATATTTTGATAACCTAGGGGCACTGGATGAGTGATGTGGATAATATTACAAGGGTCGCTTTTACTTTCCCGGACATTTCGTGGTAAATTAGAAGTTACCGCAAGATCGACCTGGTAGCTCCTACACATGACCACAGGACCTGCAGGCAGTTTGCTGGCCACTGAGTTACCTCGACTCTCTATTTATTTTGTTTTATCTTAATTCTCAAACGACAACCAACAATGGACATCCTGCTTCTTATGGCATCAAGTTTAGCTGCATCGATATTATTTGTTAAAGAGCCCAAATCTGGCTGATGTTTGTGCATCTGGGGGTTTTGTCAATGACTTATCACTAACAAGACATTATATATTCACCTACATTTGGTAAGTAGTGCAGGAGAATCTAACCCGCATCGATAACTGAAGACTAGAGTTGTAAGCAACATGAGACACAATAAAAATTCAAATAATCAAACCAATAAACCAACCAAGGGACCAGCCAAACTAACCAATCAAACAGACAACTAAATAATCAACCAATCAAACAATCAAGACATCACCAAACCGTCGAAGAGTCCAATCAATCAACCAATTATCCACCACACTAACCAATCAGCAAAGCAGCCAGCCTAATAATGATGAACGAACTAACGAATCAACCAACGAAATAAACAATTAGCCAGAGAACGAAGCAACCAGTCAAGCAACTAAACAAATAATTAATGGAACTAAATAAACACCAAATAACCATCAACCAACCAATCAATCAATCAATCAACCAACCACCGAGCCTGCCAACCAATCAACCAGCCAACCAACTAACCATCCAACCAACCAACCAACCAACCAACCAACCAACCATCCAACCAGCAACTCAACCAACCAACCAACCGACCAACCAACCAACCAACCAACCAGCCAGCCAGCCAACCAACCAACCAACCAGCAACCCAACCAACCAGCCGACCAACCAACCAACCAACCAACCAACCAATCAATCAACCAACCACCGAGCCAGCCAACCTATCAACCAGCCAACCAACTAACCAACCAACCATCCAACCAGCCAACCAACCAACCAACCAACCAACCAACTAACCAATCAATCAACCAACCACCGAGTCAGCCAACCAACCAACCAACTAACCAACCAACCAAACAGCCAACCAGCCAGCCAACCAACCAAACAGCCAGCCAGCCAACCAACCAAACAAACAAACAACCAACCATCGTGAAAAACATCGTAACGACTGGTCAGTGGGATAACAGGTGGATCAAGAGAAATGATGCTAAATGGACTGAGATGGAGGAATATCCTCAGCAGAGTTGATCCAGAACACCTATGACCTACATCTGCGGCGAGAAATAAATGCCTGCGTCGGTTATTTGGACACGTGATGATGATAATGATGATGATGATGATGCTGATGATGATGATGATGCATAGCTGAAGAGAATTTGAAAAAAAGAGTTATTGGAGTGACCGGATAGGGTGACTTCGATACCAGTCTTCAGACCTCAGAATCTGATGATGTAGATTTAAAAAAAAATAATAATTTTCTCTTCATTGTTTTAACTTTTTCATCTTTTCATTCATCACATCCCGTTCTTAGTGCCTTAACTTAGTCACTGAAGTGTCTTCTCCGTGATTATATGTTGTGTTTAGTGTATGCATTTGTTTTCTGCTGAAGGCTAGTCGCCACAAAGTACTGTGTTTTCCGTAATTCTGTTCTGTAAAGCTGCATTGCTTTGTGTTATTTTATATTGTTAACATTTACTAAAGAAAGCCTCACAACAGTACAATTTCCACACTTTCTCTGCCGCACATATTGCCAAAGATATAAATGATACACTCATAAAGTCCATGTAAACGGACTACAAAGTGGAATAATCACGAAGATAAATAATATTTCAAATGAAATTGTCACTGAATCCGGACAAAATGAATCACGCGGAAGTTGTTCAGGGCTTGCCACAGCTGTACTGGGAGACAAATGATTGGGGCAAGAAATGAAAATAAATCACTTTTGTCACATAACGATTTTTAGTTACTTGTATCCGACCAATATGAAAATGATAATGTTTCTATACTAATTACTTCTTTTAATATTATCCGTTCACTGGAGCAATAGATAATAGTATTACTACTTAGGAATGAAGTTTATTATGAAAGATATGAGGTGTACAATGTCAAAGGAACAGATGGCGCTCCAGGAATGCCTGTGGGGCACGCACAAGAAATTATGAATTCTTCTGAAGGCGTCATATGAAGTTCTTTTGTTATAACTTTGTGGTTCAGTAATATTAGCTAATATCTGAGAAAGCGTGTCAGTATTTCGGATTATACAAAGTCGGTGAGTTGTTGTATTGACCATTTAATCAATTTTGCAGAGAGGCCCAGCCACCCGTTGAGTTGGCACCGAATAAAAACTGAGATAAAAAACAAGTTTCTCAGCAGGAACCAACAATGGGCCTATGATGTGTTAGGAAAATCACATTTTGTAGGCCTGAATGCACAGAGAAATAAGTAAGCAGTCAGTCTGTCCCTCACTTAGCAGTCGACGAATGCACGCGTTGAACTATCGCCAGGCCGCGATAAGGGCATTACAACGTAACTGTTAGCTCCTACACTGTGCACCTTTCACAACCTGTAAGACAATATAGGTTCTAGATATCACATCAACGCTCTTTTCTCTCTGCATTAGACAGCTTTTTATTGTTGAGTATGTTTTCCATCTTGCAGATTTCTACGCCTGCCATGATGTTTCTTATTCTTATCTATACAAGACATATTCCGTCAGATGTTATGACTGTTCAATGATGCTGTCTGATGCCAATACACATGCATTATAACCGCAAAAGCTGGAATCTGCTATCAGATATCAAGCGAATTCAGTGATTTCAGACTACTCGTCAATGTATGTTCCAGACCAGGCGCAGTCAGAAAAAAAGAAGGGGTGTAAAACAAAAGAAGAAGAATAGGAAGAAGAAGAAGAAGCAAGGAGGAGAGTGAAGAAGAAACCGAAGAGGAGTCTTATCCATTTATCTATGGCTTCAAGCACATTGATTGTTTCCGTATGATGTATTCTACCAAATGATTTGGAATAATGTATAATAGCGCACGTGCACACACACACACACACACACACACACACACACACACACACACACACACACACACACACACACACACACACACACCACCCACACATACACTTAATGGGAGGTGACATGGCTCAAAAGATTAATGCGCTCGTGCACACACAAACAAACACATACACACACACACACACAAACAAACACACACACACACACACACACACACACTCATTAATAGGTCGACATGGTCGAAAGGATTAAAGCGCTCGCGTGTAAAACCGGCGCGCTTATGGCGGCATAGTAAGCTTAAGCCACAAACCGGTTAGTTAGAGCGAAAAAAAATACATGAAATGTGGCTATATAACATTCTAAGAGCTATGTAGGCCTTAGTGTTGCTGGTCGCTGGCAAGATCTGTCACATTAAACAGGTTGAAAGTAGAATACACACATATATGCACACATATACTTGTTGATGTTCAGGTTGAGTGAATTCCCTAAATCTACAGGTCGCAGACTCATCAGGAATGACTGTCGAAATAGATGCATGAACTTATACAACAAGACATGATAGCTAAAAAATCAATATTTGATAAAGATGTAATGGTGATTACGATCACGTGTAATAAAGGAGCAAACATTGTTCAATCTACTGAATGTTTGATCCTGCACGATTTATGCGGTGAATCTGTGGTGGGAGGACGGATCTGATATTTCTAGAATTACTTTTTCCACGTGTGTGAACACCAGACGATCCAAGGTAATTGTGATGGCGTTTTATTTGTGTTTTTTATGACACTGCAGTGCTGGCGGTTTTGTGGAGTTGTCTGTGGCTTTGGTTTTTTTCTTGCTGTTGATATTGTTGTTGTAGTTTTTCATCTTCTACAGATGACGATGGTGCTGCTGTCACACTTTCTTCTCAATCTTGTCCTTCTCCAACCTCCCCCTCCTCTTCCTCGTCCATTTAATATTGAGTTGTTCTGTGACTACTTCCTTATCATCTTTCACCTCTCCAGCACCCCTTCTTCTTTTTAAGAGATAACATCCTTGGCAGTATCCCCAAATAGTAGACGGATGTGGTTCGTGTGTGCAGGCCTTACTGATGAAAGGTGAATATGACTTCTTCATCCAAATTCTTCTTCTTTCTAGTCTATGTCTTCACCTGTCAATATCACACACACACACACACACACACACACACACGCACGCACGCACGCACGCACACATACGCACGACGACACACACATACAAATATATATCTCCACATATGGTGAAGTGGCTAGACCGCCTATCTCGCGATACTAAGATCTTAGGTTTCTTTCTGGACTATGTAATTCGATTCTCGTGAGCAATTTTTTCGGACACTTGGGGAGTCGTCGCTGGAGCTACGGAGTTCGTGCTCTGTGCGACGCTTTTGGCGGACCGCTAGTGGAAAGAGACCGAGTCAAATGGGATACAGCTCGGCTCGCAATTAGGTCGACCTTCCTTCTTGCCTTGAAGCACACACCCTTATATATATATATATATATATATATATATATATATATATATATATATATATATATATATATATGTGTGTGTGTGTGTGTGTGTGCGTGTGTGTGTGTGTGTGTGTGTGTGTGTGTGTGCGCGCGCGTACCTTTTCGTCTCTGTTCTTTGTTGCGACATTCCTTTTTTTTTGTTGGACATCCATCTATCTCGCCGGAGATGGATGTCCTGGTTTGTCCTGAGAGGGACGGTTGAGTGTCGCGGGGTGAGTGGCAGGATGGTTGGTTGGCTCTTCCGGAAGGGCTCCTGAACAGGGCTGACAGGGAGATCGGGTCGTCTTGTTGTTGCACCAACCCATACACCGATGACGAAAACGAGAAAGCAAACGTAGAGGAGTACGGGCGGCTGATTCGGGGGGGGGGGGGGGCAACTTGAGACTGCACTTGAATTCTCTGCCTTTGCCTACATCGAGTCCTTATGAGGACTGGACATGACCGGGACCAGCCCCGGCAGGACAACACAAGAAACAAACAGCACGTAGTTGTGCTAATACAGAAAGAAACCAACACACGAAAGACTGCGGAACCTAGTAGGCCCGACCAAGGACCGGTCTTTATCAGGACCAAAATAAGACAGAAAGGAAATTACCAGGCAGCACAAAAATAACCTTATTCGACAAACAGAGCGGAACCAATAAAACCAGTATGAATTAGGACTAACAGTCCACACAACCACGGATCTCTACATTAACCAAAGTTGAGGAAGCAGATTGAACGAGAGCGAATTTGGAATGTTTGTTTTGAAAATTGGAATAGGAATTGTTGTGTGTTTGTGTGTGTGAGTGAGTGTATATGTGTGTCTATGTGTGTGTGAGTGCATATATGTGTATGTGTGTGTATGTGTGTGTGTGTGTGTGTGTGTGTGAGTGTATGTGTGCGTTAGTTAGTTAGTCGACAGATCATCCTCATTGCACATCGAACCATTCAGTCCATAAGTGCTCGGATCCCCTCCTTACTAAATCCCGCAGCGTGCAAGCGTGTAGCGGCTCACAACACCAGTTCTGTGTTGGTTTATTAATCGTGTTTGGCTTCCTGCTTATCGTTGTTGCCAGGGCACATCTGTTTTAACTTGCTGTTCTCTTAGACTGCCCATGGTTGTAGATTCACAGTCATCACTTGGTTCTCGCAAGTCTTACTTCTCGTAGAGCATTCAGTATATCAGCCTGGTCCATGTCTCGTCTGCCCTCCACAGTAGCCTTACCTGCAAACTCGTCAGCCCGCTCATTTCCTTGTACACCCGCATGCTCTAGCACGAAAATGAAATTAGTCTTTGCCAGCCAAGACAACTCCAGAGCCAGCAACCACTCTCATCGGACCCACTTCATCTCTATCTTCCTGAGCATACTCATTGAGTCACGAAGGAAGCATGCCCGAGTGAAGGTCTGTGTCTCGAGACAAGTTATTACTTTACTTACTGCCATGCCTTCCATAGTCAGGCTACTTGTGGTCAAGGTAAAAGCACCAGAATATTCCTTCACAATTCTCCCTTCAGCCTGAGTCGTAAAAGCCCATGAACTTCTCACTCATCGAACGACCGACCCATCTGTGTAATTGTAAAATGTACTTCCTCCCCCACAGCAGCCGGATTTTCTTGTCTGCATTGTCTGTGTAGTTGAATGCAAACTGAAAAGGACGTTCAGAACTCTGTTGGCACTTGTACCCACTCCTCACGGGGTGTGAGGGTGGATGGGGGATGTCTCACAACATTGCAATATGCACTGTTTATGTTTACAACTTTCATTTGACAATGTTTTTTTTTTCCCCCCGTGTGAATGTACCATGCGTAATATGCATTGTTTATGCTTACAAAATCCATTTGACAATGTTTTTTTTTTCCCTATGTAAATGTAACATGCACATTTGATGAATGAAAAATGAGTGATCGAAAGGGCCGAATGTAAGACGGGCCTGCGTGCCCAATTTTTTACCCTTTTAAAATAAAGTTTGTTAGTTCGTTCGTTCGTTCGTTCGTTTGTTCACTAGGTTCTAAGTCCTTAATTGAAAACATCTGTTGAAGAATGTCTGTGACTTGACACCTTCCACAACTTTAATCTTTTTAGTCTGCTACCCTTTACCTTCTAAATTTCACTATGCAGTGGTTGTTGTGTGTTTGCGTTGATGCAGGCACGTGCTCGGCAAATATGTATTCTCTCCTCCTTGGTTGGATTGTTGATTGATTGATTGATCTTTATTTTTGAAAATCTTTTTACTTGGAAAATCAAGAAGGTAGCGCATTGCCCTGCATGCTGTATCTCTTGTACAACCAAGTATAATACGCATAGCTTCGTTCTGTATCCTTTCCATCTACTTATGGTTGAGTCAGGATCGCCATGGCATACCCAAAAACAGAAAGGACCAGACAATCGTATAGAAGACATACATGGCGCTGCTCACAGTTTGCCGCGCTATCACCCTCATCGCAGCCAAACCCCGCTTGGCCTTTGTTGTCAGATGGGATGCAGTGTAGATGTGTGTGTATGCGTGTGTATGTGTGTGTGTGTGTGTGTGTGTGTGTGTGTGTGTGTGTGTGTGAGTGAGTGAGTGTGTGTGTGTATGTGTGATCATGAATGTATTTATGCGTTGAGTATAAACAATGCAGTTATATTATCATAATACCACGTACACTCCGTGTGTAGCACTCGGAACATTTACGGCGAGCCTTGAAAGCCAAATTACACATAAACTGCAACCGGTTTTACTGTGGGCTCTAAACCTTTCCTGAATTTGTATGCAATGAAATGACACGCACACAGTTAGAGTGTAAGTAACGACATTAGTAACATATGCTAACTGTCTTTTGATTACCTACCTGACAGAGTACACATTGCTAGTTAAGAACGCCATAAATATGTCAATAAAAATGCAATGTGTTACTGGTGAATGGGGGTAATGAAACTGTTGACTGTAGTTCGATATGAAGGTATTATTGTATTCAAAAATAACTTTTCATGACTTGTTTTACATCGCTCTTGAATATATTGGTCTCACTTTGTCGTAGATAAGATGCTTGAGAAAAGAGAAAGAAGTAGTAATTTCAGTGGCTGGGAAACATTAGCAGGCCAGCGAGGAATCATGAAATCAACGCGAAGTAAATAAGGCGCTGGAGATTAGTTTAGTTTAGTCGTTTAGTCGTTGGGTCAACATCACGGCACACGGTTTAACCCATAAGTGCTCCGTTGTCCTCCTAACTCAAACCTGAGTCTGGAGAAACGCAGCTCAATGCACGAACTCCGTTGCATCGGCGAGGATCCTGAAATACTTTGGGTAGATTTTTAACTCGACATCTTGCTCGGGCAGCGCCGTTAGGCTACTCTTTTTCGATTTCCAACTGCCAAGGGATGTTTTACGTGCGCAGCAATACACACGGGCGTCCGATCTCACTACCCAGAGACCAGGGGAAATTTTATTACTGGACGTGCAGGTGGATTTTTAAAAATAAATCCCGGTCCTCACCGGGGCCTGAACCCGGGACCTCCAGCACTCGAGGCGGACACCATACCTCGAGACCACTCGCACAAGAATAGAAAAAATAAAACAAAAACACCCGAAGGGAAACTTCTGTGGCCTTGAAATAACCTGAACAATAAATTCACAAGGTTGCAGTCCGTTAAAGTACACTTGCTTCCTTTAGTAAGGAGGTGGCTTTTGGAGGTAGCCTTCCATGTTTGTGTTGTTGACAGTGTCTACTGATATCAACTTCTCTATTTAACTATGCTGGGACTTGTTTGCTCAGGGTACCTTCGTCCAAGATGCCTTGAAAACCGCAACAGTCAAAGACATTTTGTAGAAGAACTGCAATGGGGGAAACGAGCAGCCCAGAACACGCCAAAACATCATGATTTCTTTGTAGTTCAAAGAAGGATAAATTTGGTTCCAAACTGATGTGAATGTGTTTTAATTCCATTTCTCATTTCTGATGGATCAGCATCATCATTATCCAGTGTTTTTTCGCCTGTAAAGGTTGACAGTATTGGATTTCCCCACAGTCTGCATTGGACCTTAATTGTACACTCAACCAGTCTGTATTATGCCCATAGCTTAAAGCTGTCCAAACATTTATGTCGGCCGTCTCCGCTCCTTATCCTTCAACACTTTCCTCTATTTTCCTTGTATAGTTATAGTGTTTAATGTGAACAAACATGCCTTTCTTACTGTTATTTCGTTTTACAAGGCCCATTTAATACTGAGTTGTTGTAAGGCGACTTCCTTATACGCCAGGTCTTTGCCTATCAAACTCATTTCATTTCTGTGAAGATCCCATATTCCGAAAGCTTCAGTTGCATGCTCCATCTGTTGTATAAACCCAGGCTGAACACATTGAGTCACTCACAAGTAAGTAAAGTGAAGGACCATGTATACACACACCTTGATGCTTACCGGGCACTTGGTATTCATAAAATGGCGTGAGAAATATTCTTGGTATTAAATGAGACTAGCCTCATATTTATATTGAATAAATCGCCATTCAAAATGGTAATATGATCAATATCACACCTGGCGCTCTTCCTTCCATGGTACGCATTTTCGGCATATCCCACTCGGGATCCTCGATCAATGTTAAAATCCGCCTTGATGAGAGTTAGATCCTATGACCACCGACCCTGCAGCCACTGTGCTACCGAGCGCTCCGAGAGTACTTATGATAGGCAATAAATAGGAATCTTCTGCAGAGATACTCAGTAGCTCCAGCGGCGATCCTCGGGCGTCTCCGAAAAAACTGCACTCGTGAACAGAATGAGGTAGGTCAGAATCTAACTCACAACCTTCGGAGGGGGAGACAGGAGACGTAATCACTTCGCTACGGACTCAAGAGTTGACAAACTGCCCAGGACTATGTGGGACACTCGGGACACCAGTCGGTACACAACAACCACTCAGGACACCAGTCGCTAAACCACCGACACCCAGGTCACCAGTCGCTACACCACCGACACCCAGGTCACCAGTCGCTACACCACCGCCACTAAGGTCACCAGTCGCTACACCACCGACACCCAGGTCACCAGTCGCTTACACCACCGACACCCAGGTCACCAGTCGCTACACCACCGCCACTAAGGTCACCAGTCGCTACACCACCACCACTCATTTTATTCTATGGGGCTTGAGAGGTCAACAAATTGTGTCCTCTACTTATCTAAACTGCTCTAGGCTCGCAAGCTTCTGAATAGCAGCAATCAATGAGTTTATGATATGGAATAAATAACATTCTTCCCAAGAGATGACACGACTGTCCTAGACAATATAGGAAAGCCAGGACACCAGTCTCTACACCGCCGCTACTTATATTATTCTATAAGGCTTGAGAAGTCAACAAATTGTGTCTTCTATTTTTTCAACTGCTCTAAGCTCTGTGAGCTTTTGAACAGCGGAACCAACGAAGCATAATAACGAAGGAGATTACACTAAAGTACACGATGGCAACTTCAAACACGATGGTCTTGCAGCCGCTTCTCTGTAAATTTCACAATATTTAAACACCGTTTGTGGAAAGTGGCTTTTAATCTCTCTCCTTCAAGCGAACGAAAGAAGAAGAATCTCTCTCCTTTGTTTTTCCATAAAATAATAATTTCCTCAAGGGTTATTTTGAATATTTATCCGCGTCCACAGATCAGGCATTTATAATAGCATGATAAAAATTTAACAATTATTGACCGGCGCTCACAGAAGTGAGGAATTTGAAAATCTGACCAGGCTGACCAGGTCGACGCAGTCTAAAATATGTACCAGGAAAAGTCTTCGGAAGTAAAGGCGACCGGCGTGATACTGACTACATTACCAGTCGAGTGTTGATTGGTTTATAAAACCATGGATCTAGCACAATCTGCCCGATGTGTCTTCAGGCATGTAAAAGGGACCTTTACTTATTTAATTACCTACTCACAGAAGTAAAGAAAGGAAGTAGATATTAGAGGACATAAAAGACAGTATGTAAAATTATAGCTGGAGTGACCTGTGGCGAAATCACTTGGAATTTCGTCTCATTTTCTCCCAGGAGGAAGGAATATATTAAGATAATTAATCACTTATAGCCGGCTTCGTGGCTTAGAGGTTATGACTTTTCTCCGTAATCTCGTATACTCTCGTCGGTTAACGTGATGACGGTTCAAATCAGCAGTGGTTCGAATCGCATTGGTGACTTGCGGGGTATGTGAGCCGGCCGCTCAGAAAGCAATGGCAAACTACTGAGCGTAATCTTGCCAAGAGATCAACATACAGCTGAAAGATGCTGGTGTTGACAGCTAAGTCCTGTAAAGGATATGCTATCACTTATAAGAACGGGGAAAAGTAAGAAAAATGTAAGCAGACAAACCGGATTACACCAGACGAAATGACACGCTCAGCGGAGCAGTGGGGTCAACGGTTGACCAATGAAACTGCGGGAGCCAATCAATCAGAACACAGAGAAGAGGCGAGAAGGGGCCTGGCGGCGCACCCACGACGCCGATTCTTTCATTTTACCTTGCCGGCCTGGGAGAGATAGATCAACCCCAATTTGGACGTAACTGATATATTTTAAGAGAGACACACTTGTCTTGGAATTTAGGACCAGACCTTGTAGCGAGAAAAGTGGTAGGTAGGGTAAGTGCGAAATATATGTATATAAATATAGGTATGCATTTTATGTGTGTTTGTACTAATGATACAGTTTCTTTTCCAGCATTAAAAACCCACATGGCTAGGTAGATTTCGATAGACTGTTGTAGGATATTACCAGTATTTACGAGGTGGTAGGAACTCGTGTCTCTAGACTAACGTTCAATCATAATGGCGTGTTTCAAAGCGAATAGGATTGGGATACTGTCGGAGAAGATTCCGTTGTCTAGTACTATATGTCAGCGAGTCATCTCACAGAGTGAAGGAACCGCTATAGAATAGATGTCTGTATCCTCAGATAAGTTTTCGCCTGCTGATAAGTCTCCATAGAATATTAGGCCTAAAGCCACGTGGGGAAGGTATGGGCGTTCTCCAGAAACTTACGGGTGTGCCTTTGTGTCATTTTCAGCTTTAGAGGCTACTAGAGATTGTAGATGGCATCATCACGCTTCCAATAACGATCTGACGACGAGAATAGCAAGTGAGTTACTGATCCATCAGGCAGACATCACTGCAGAGTCTTTTACCATTCGGCACCGTAGTAAGTCAGGACGGTGTGATAAACCCTACAGGCGCAGTCGAGGAATCATCACTCGAAGATAAGTGGGAAGAACCATCCTTGCCAAATCCGCAGACCTCTCTGACCTATCTATAGGACCTATTATTTGTGATATAAATATCTGGCATCCTTACAGTTTTCTATAAATGGGCTCCTTTGTTATCACTCCTTGGAGGTAAATGCACTAGACTTAGTCTGGATGACGTCATAATTTACATGACCTTGGTTCAAATGCGAGCTAAATGATTGGTCGAGAACCCGGCCAAAACATTGCCGCTTAAATTAGCAAGGTGTTAGAGGTCACTTGTAGTCTGTGTCAGGATGTGGAATACACATCTGTCAGGATGCGACTGTGATCAGGTCACTCTGATAACTAAAGGGCATGAAATGATCGTTTGCTGGTTCTAGGGGTGATGATGTTAACCTTGTGGATCCCATGGATTAACCGTCAATGCCTGCGGGGCGGCACTCTACATCCAAGAGCATCACAGCAACGTAAAGGACATTGTCACAAACTGCCAGGAGGATTCGACCAGGAGATGTTGAATTTGCCAGACTTACACCCATCTCTCGGCCTACCGCAAAGTTTGTAGTCAAGGGGAAATAATATATTAATAATATATATATAATATATATTATATTCATATATATATATATATATATATATATATATATATATATATATATATATATATATATATATATATATATATATATATATATATATATATAATATAAGTAATATTACCCCTAAGGGAGTGAAGGATTATGCCCTTTGATTCTGGAAGGTTCGAGAGATGATAGTACAGGAACTCTTGTTCTGACTGCGCAGTCGCAGTGACCTGACTAAAACCGAGGGAGATGATTTTGGTTCTGGCCAGCTGGCAAGAGCTTATGTGTGGTTGCAGTTATTGAAAGAATTGGTGCCAGTGTCAACATACAGATTAAAGACTGTAGACATTACTTCTCTAGGTTGGACGAGGTCCCATACTTCAAACTGCCTAACCGAATAAAAGGTAAGAATGCTTCCATTCTTAGATCAGTTGGTGTTGGAATTGCAATCACCCGAAGTGTGGATTGAATGAAGCCATATTCGCTCGTAGGTCAAAGGTGAGCCTGTAAATTTCTCCAACAAGCAGGCTTGGTGACATGACCCAATTTCTGGCCTGTTTCCAACAGTCTGAACTGCTGTAAAAAGTACAGATATAGAACGCCTTGTCTCGCCCGCCAGAAATGGTTTGGGAGAGAAATAGGACTGGCCCGAGTGACAGCAATGGAAGGGCACTTCTAGGCCGCCTGTAAACTCCGGCGTAGTATACACAACCGGAAGTCGGTGAAGGCGTAAATAAAGGTATCGTGTAAGATATCGGGAAAATCGACCGGACAAGACTAATCTCGTGGAAATGTCCTTTATCGAATCGGAGGTCATTTGAACGATCCCGCCTGTGTCGACGTTCGCATCTTTTGGTGGGGCGACCACTGGTTTTTCTTTGCCTTCCTTATACCCTTTATGGTCTAGGTCTCCTTAACGGACTACCCCCTAATCTATAATGGGTTCCTGTGAGGGGGGGGGGAGGGGGAGGGGAAAGAAAGTGGAATGATGCGACAGACATGTTCTGTTGGTTACACAGCGGATGAACTGGGGAGAGCAGGACTACCTGGGAAGAGCTGGAAGTGGGTTTGCCAACGCCCTCCTTCAGGGCCATCCTGCCTATGAGTACTGTAGACCCTCTAACCCTGTGTGTCATTAGAAGGCTATCCCTGGGGAACGGGGGTGGAGACACTCATGACAAATTACCGTGGGTTCACTCTATTCCCAGTCCAGAGAGACCGATGGTCTAATCGGATGCTTGTCAGACCCCAGACCTTAGTCTTCCTCTGACCCTGAGGCATGGCCTGTAATTGAACCACAACCCATTTTACGGAGGTGATTCCTTCTCTGAGTACCGGGAAGCAGTGTATCCCTATGTGGTAGGTCATAGTCATACGATTCTCACCGAGGGTTGTCTTTATCATTCTGCCAGATTCTACCTTCCTGAGAGGAGTGATGGACAGTCGTTTAAACCATATCCAGTGCCAACATCAGCAGTCTGGACAGACCAGCCAACGTGAGATGATCGTACTGCCCATCACCCGGTCAGTCGTCTATACTCCCAGAGGAGTTCCAAGATGACTTATCCACCATGTTATGATGAGGGAGTCCGGGCAAGTATATTGTCCATGTGATCGTCAAGCTATACCACTGAGCACCTACCCGACTAACACTCAACTTTGTGATATATCAAGCAACACTTGGGTCACTTCAAATTAGATTTTGTATTGTGAATATAGCCAGAAACCTTAGGCTATCGTGAAGTTAGACATGGACAGTGTTCTATTGGAAATTTAGCACTGGACATTGTGCTTCTGTGAACAGTAATTTAGAAACTGTGCTTCTATAATTATAGACCTATGATGGAGGCGTCTACCTGATAGGATGTGGATGAGAACTATGGGTATCATTTAGACACATGTTCTGGTGTCATGGTGTCATTATCTTGACTTGCTGTCAACTCGGAGGAAGTGATATCTGGTCAAAGCCGGAGGACCTACATCGAGAAGCTAAGTGACATTCCATTGTTATGTGGGACTCTGGCATGTGTACAATGATGACATCCTTCATGTGGAGCCTCAACTAACTATGTCTTTTAGCGATTAGCTCACACCAGACATATCTGCACTACAACCACATTATCTTCACTCCTTTATACAATACATTTGTTATTGAGTTTGTAGATACCAGAGTTGCATCATATGTTCAGGATGATGTTTGAAAGGGTAACGTCCCTTGGTTGGTTGTGAGAGAGATAGGTATCCGAAGACTGGTTGGGTCGTAGACTGAAATTGTCCCAGTCCCAGATCTGAAGTCATCCCGATATATATATATATATATATATATATATATATATATATATATATATATATATATATATATATATATATATATATATATATATATATATATATATATATATATATATATATATATATTCATGATAAGTGTGACAGCCTGTTCCCTTCACCTCAGGGAAGCTGTGACAGACATGTACTCAGGAACGGTTTGGAACGACGATCAGATGATTTTTATTCTCATCAGGAGATCGTGTTATCACACGGATTCAAGCACACCATCCATCCGGCAGCACTCAGGCCTTTCTACCTTTCACTGGGTGCAGCATGCTCCCGCCACAACTCTCACTATCACGCTTCCCTCAACATCCGTCTTGTAACCACGTACCCTTGGTGTGTGTGTCTGGAGATTAGTGCTAACGTCCACCGGCAGTCAAGCCTCAGGATCTCTCAGCATGGTCGGTCAGCATTCGAGACTAAGTGGGTATGCCAACATCGCTCAGCACCGGCGATCGATGTCTTGCGGTTGAGGAGTGTCGTGAGTTAATCGTAGATGTGGACATATGCGTGGACTAGTGGTTGTCAATCGGTGAGGGTGTTAGAGCGTCCTAGTGAATCGCCTGTACTGTTGTACGTGTAGCGCTGCGGTGTGTCTGCTCTGGTGGAAGGCTGAAGCTAAAGTGTGTCTAAGTGACAATCGTGTTGTTAATCAACGCGACTGTGGTGACGTAGCATTTCATCGTGCTACATCGTGCTCTACTTAGCTAATTTCTCTATTTTTGTTCACTGATGTGTTTGCACATCAGTTCACGCTCTACATGTCTGTCATATACTATATGACAGTCTGGAACGTTCGAAAGGCAAGTCGCCTCCAGCTTGGGAGGGCATTTAGCCAAAACAATCCACTATCTCTGGGGCCTAGATACGTTTGTAAACGCATTATCAATGTGTAACTATGTCTTTTGATAAGGTGCATGCTACCTTTGTGTTTAAATATTAATTGTGAAAACTGCCAGATCGACAATTCATGCGAAAAGATGGCCTGAGTGATTGTTTTCTACTGAGCGGAAATCTTAGTCTCACTGCCTATTTTCCTATGTATACAGTTTCAATTCCTATGTGTAACTTATTATATGCGCTTGTGAAGCTATCTCACTATCAATGCATATCAATAAGCAAATTTTCTATGTGCTATGGAGTGTTCAGTCTAGGTTCATTTCATTAACCTTTTCTCTATGCGGAAAAATAGTACTATTAATGCATCTTATGGACATAAATTCACGTTGGAGAAATAGTTCTGCTAAATTGTAACTTAAGCTAACGTGCCACTACGATACTTCTTCTTGTGTACATCTTAGTAACCACACAGCATGTGTGATGGACATGTAATCCTTTCATAAATATGTCAGGGAAATGCCATGCTTGATGAGTATAATCTCAAGAGTAAAGAAAGAAAAATGCACGATATACATATTCCAATGTCATGCAGGGCGTGCCTTCTGTCCATATTACATCATTGTTGTCAGTGCCTGGACGAATATTTATGTTCAGGAATTCGCCAACAACGTTCAGTGTGCTTGCCATGCTGCAGAAGTTAATTCCCAATCAGGACACTTCTTATGTTAGTAGCAATTGGTGAATTATATAACAGCGTTCATTAACCCCCATGCTTCTATAGGCAGGTGCGAAGGGACCATCTGTTCTGGTCTTAAGGTTGATGAGTGGGAAGGAATATCTCAAGAATGGCCCCTTCATTATTATCATCATCATTATTTGAAGTGTTCACATGTGTTCTCTGTTATGACATTTATGTATTCTATTTGTGATTGTTACTTTTACTGCTGGAGTATACATTTTAATATTACCCCAGAGGGAACAGGATGATGATAATGTGTACGTCTGTTACTCAAGAAAAGAATGTTGACTGGCATGTTCGTTGGGCTTGGGCCTAATGCTATTTGTAGCTAAGGAAAGAAGATTGGGAATTCTGGACAAAAGGCCTATGTTTCAGAGATCTTTGTCATGTTATGACAGGTATAATATCAAGATGCTTGCAGATTTAGGGTGTCTTTAAAATCATCAGAACGACCCAATACCAATCCCAGAATAGAATGAGAAGTGAGCAGATACCCTGCTCACTTTTGGAGTTGGACAAACTTCACAATAAGAGACGAGGGATGGGAAAAATGGAAATACTCTCTGTTCTCATTCCCCTTTGTTTCTGTGATTTATGTTGTGTTAAGAATTACCACGACATGAGTTTGTATTAATGTTTAGGATTTTGTTCTTTTGTCAATCCCAGCTTTAGAGAGGCAGGTGGTGGTTAGGACGTTATTATCGAAACAGGAACCTGGGTAAACAGCCTGTTTTTGAGTAGTAAAGGAAGGAATTACTTTATCCATACAGTCTGGGCCTATAAAACAATCTTGACTGCTGCATTTATTAGCTGCCTTTGTCAGCTAAAAGACGGGTTCGAGGATGATTAGCCACAAGCTATTGATATATTTCGACTTCTGTCGGGATACTCCAGGACGGCCTTCCTTATCAAAATGTCTACCAAGACAAACGGATATAGATAGTACACAGATACCAGGGTATTACCCGCCTTTTCCGTCTTGGAGGTAAATCAGCAAGGTTAAAGAAACTGCAGGATAGTCCAAGTTTGAACAAAACTAACAGCAGTAAGAACCCTTCAACTGCCTGTTGGATGCACAGTTTCATATTCAATAATGAATAACCCTTAGATACAAGATATGCGAAGGCAAGTTCAACACCAGGTTCTAGATATGAATACCATTGGGAAGACACTATGAGAGAAGTAAGAAGCATCAATGTTTATAGACATGCATCAGAAGGAATCCTCCGACTGTATTGCGACTCCCAGTTTGTGTGCTGGAATTATTCTTCTTCTGTTCCATGCTTGTGCATACCAGTCTGGACATAGTCCCAGATGATACCAATGAGTGACTCTCAGCATTGTTTGTTCCTAAACTGGAATGGATATATCAAACTATGGCTCTTTGCTGGTCCCAGGTCGGCCTGTTTGCATTATCATCAAGTGTGGTATGGGCTATCGACCTGAGACTGCGTGTGTGTAAAAGTCTTGTGGAAAGAGCTGAGATTCTGATTAAAAACCAGAGATGCTGGAGAGTCGTCATTTTTTTCATTGTATTCGATGATGTAGGGAAATACCTTCTGCCTAGTCTGAAGAGGAACTCCTGAAAGTTTTACTGACCCAGGCCTCAGCGTCACTACGACACAAAACCCATTAGCACAAGAGTGTTCCTTGATTCGTTCCCTGGATAATAGGGATTATGATGTCCTCTGGAGAAAATTTACAGTCGATTTTAGATGGGTGGGTCACAACTGAGTGCATTTAATTCGGTCCCTGGATAATGGGGACACTATCTGCCATGCATTGGAGAGGAATACCTATCAACAGAACAGAAGAGTAAGAGAGAGAGAGAGAGAGAGAGAGAGAGAGAGAGAGAGAGAGAGAGAGAGAGAGAGAGAGAGAGAGAGAGAGAGAGAGAGAGAGTAGGACTGATTAATTAGTCTAGTGATTGAGTTCTGAATTTATGGTATTTTATTTTGTTTCTGGACAGGTGTAATTGGTTTATGAATCTCTGGACTTGTCAAATTTTGGGAACCAAATAAGTTTTTTTTTTGGGTATTAGTTGCATTGTTTGTTGGGATACATGGGGTTATCACATTTGTATGTGTTGATGATATTACATATCATCCCATGGACTTTCCAAACTCAATACTGTTAATTCAAATATATAGTTACTCGAGAATTTGATTTAATTCCTGGTGAACAAGTTTGTCCCAGAGTTGATGTTTACGTAAATTAATTGTTGATGTTTGTACAACAGAGGTTGTTCTATATGTTGTAAACAATCAGTGTTCTCGGACACAATATAAATTCAAAAGGTGATCGAGCGGGAGGGGATACATTCACATAGATACCATTGTCAAAAGGAATGAATTGTTTTTCCCCTTGTATCTGTGGTAAATTTCCCTGATCACCTTGCTTTGTAAGAAGTGAGTGAGAATATCAATTCATACCATCCGGGATCCCCTAGACAAACTAAGCAATTATTCTCATATATTAATCCTACATCCCACAGTATTTAGATCTAACACCCACGCTGAAAATAGAAATGGCTCTAGGCCACTCCGACCACTCACAGAGCAATTCTATTTTTCTTTTAGTATCTGAGAAACTACAATACACTATATACTTTTATTTTATGAATTTGACACGTTGATCTTATATTTTTATATTATTAGATTTATTTAGATGAAAGTGAATGTAAGATTGGTAGTTATTTATTATTATTATTTTATGAGAATTTCAAGTCTGAGTGGATGATAATTCTCTGGGGGATGTAATTCTATCACAGGCAAAAGTAGCCCAGATACCTAAACCTGCTGTCTTTTCCCAATTGTTCAGCTTCATGTTTTACTTTCTGGTGCCTGTGCCACTGTTAGGAGAGTTGGCATTTTCTAGGCCAAAACCCATACCCCTAATATATAAGCCGACACGTTCTTCGTTTCCTACAGTGAATAGACTTTCTCAAGGGATAGTCTTTGTGTCTTCTGCTTTATTTGTGAAGATTTCACTCTCATTTTGAAGACTATGCTACATGACCACACTAGGATTAGAATCCACAGACGCCCAATGAAGACAGGAAAAAGTGTGGCCACTTTAGCTTTTAATCTGAATATCATTTACAGTGATTTCTAATCTGTACTTATTTCCTTTACTTCTATGAGTGCGAATCAATACACGCGTATGTATTTCCCACGCTATTCAAGTGGCATCAATATTCCACAACTGATATAGAGAAATGTATGTAGGTTGTGTGATAAATGAAAAATTAAAATTGCAATCAAGGAACTATTATGGAAATATGAAATATGTGCCTGCAAGTATAAAGCGACAACGAACTATCATGGAAATATGAAATATGTGCCTGCAAGTGTAAAGGAGATGAGCAGCTTTCATGGATCATTAGGATATATGGGGAAAACCCAATACACCAACAGAAAATCCAAAAATCCACCAGTAAAAATGAAATCCAGTCCACAGATAACCAACCAATCACTAAAGAGGATCCCAGAACAGGAGTCCGTCCAGCAACAGTTATACCGATAAGCACCAGCCACAGGCTAACCAAGGGTGACGGAAGAAATTGTTTAGCGCTTGCCAAACAAACATTCACAACTCTGCTGATTATTGGAAGAAACCAGCAAATACTTAGTACGCAACATGCATAACTAAAATTGGGGATGATAGTACCCTGGGAGAAAAGTCGCCCTAAACTAAAAGATCTCCAGTGGACAGAGACTATCAAAGTGTATGGACAACAGGGTGAGTGTCAATATGACAGGAGCTACAATTTAATGATTTAATAGCCTCTCACCTAGCTAGTCCGGAACATATCACAGGTGAGAATATAGTCATTCAAACAGCGATGAAGAGTTCCGTAGCGCAGTACCCCCACTCCTCCCTGTCACAATTGTCAGGGTGTGTACATATACGAGGAGGCTTCAAATGAAAACCTTAAAAATGCGGTGGAAAATACAATAATCGCGCTATTGTCTTGTAACCTGTCAATATTGTTGTTAAGGATGTCGAGAGTGTTATGCACGTGACATCATGGTGCAAAGGAACCCGGTGACATCATATGCACAGTTTAAAGATGGTCGTCCACTTTTGACGTGTACCAAAGAGGAGCAGTCTTCTGTTATCCGCTTTTTGACCAGTGAAGCGTTTTTTTTACCTTTAGAAATTAATCGGCGAATGAAGGGCCAGTATGGTGATAATTTCGTGTCAGTCCAGCAAGTGTATGAGTGGAGTGGGAAGTTTCAAAACGGCGTGACTTTATTGACAGACTTTTCACGACCGGGTCAGGCACACGAGTAGTGACCTCAGAGAATTAGTTGTTTTTGTCTACAGGAATCCAAGCACTTTATCGGTGCTGTAGGACTTGCATTGAAAGCAGTGATAGCGACATCGAAAACGGATACAATTGTTCTGTACTTTTTCAGAATATATTCACCCCCCAAAAATAACATTTAAGGTTGACATTTGAAGCCCTTCGTAAATTCTAAATATGTTACTTAAACTATCAATACTGTTGTTCTCTCTGACCCATTTTTTCCAAAGATTCTTGGATGTAGATATGTGTTCCTTGGGGAACTGACAAAGCCCTTGATAGTGGGGGATATGCAAACGAGATCACAGGGAAGGTCAGAACCTTTTTCTAAGTCTTTAGCTGCTGAATTGAAAGAGACTCAAAAACAAGATTCTACTATGCGAACTTGTATTGTCAAGGTGCAAAAATCAAGCGATCCTCCTAAGAAATGCCATCTTTATATGAAAGGAAAATTGTTGTATCGTAGAGCAGGCTCATAGGAGCACGAGCATGGACAACGCGTAGTTTCAACTGCATACAGGCAACGAATCCTTTATATGAAACACACCATTTCATTCTGTGGTCGTTAGTGGTAGTAGTAGTAATAGTATTAGTAGCAGCAGTATATTAGGGACAGCAGTGGTAGTAGTAGTATAGTAGCAACAGTAGTATTAATAGTACTAGTAGTTCTAGTACAGTAGCAACAGTAGTAGTAGTAGTAGTAGTAGTAGTAGTAGTAGTAGTAGTAGTAGTAATAGCAGTAGTATTGGTAGTAGTAGCAGTAGTAGTGGTAGTAGCAGTAGTAGTAGTAGTAGTAGTAGCAGCAGCAGCAGCAGCAGCAGCAGCAGCAGTGTCATTACATGACCAAAGAATATTGTGTCCATCGTATAGTTGCATATAATGTTTAACTATCATTAGCTTCGTTCAATCACTCGTTATTTACTCTGGCAAGCCAGAGTATTCACAACATTCTTTTCAGGAACAACATCGCAGTTTGCTTCTAAACTCTTACTTATTTGTTGGTTCACATTCCAAGTTCTAAACTCTTACTAATTTATTGGCTCACATTCCAAGTTCTAAACTCTTACTAATTATTGGTTCACATTCCAAGTCCTAAACTCTTACTAATTTATTGGTTCACAGTCCAAGTTCTAAACTCTTACTAATTTATTGGCTCAGATTTCAAGTTCTAACCTTTTATTAATTTTTTCGGTTCAGATTCCAAGTTCTAAACTCTTACTAATTTGTCTGTTCACATTCCAAGTTCTAGCCTCTTACTAATTTGTACGTTCACATTCCAAATTCTAAACTGTTACTAATTTTTCCGTTCACATTGCAAGTTCTAAACTTTTACGAATTTGTATGTTCACATTCCAAGTTCTAAACTCTTACTAATTTGTACGTTCATAATCCATGTTTTAAACTCTTACTAATTTGTACGTCCAAATTGCAAGTTCTAAACTCTTACTAATTTATTGGTTCAGATTTCAAGTTCTAACCTTTTATTAATTTGTCGGTTCAGATTCCAAGTTCTAAAATCTTAATGTGTCCGTTCACATTGCAAGTTCTAAACTCTTACTAGTGGGTACGTTCACATTCCAAGTTGTAAACTCTTACTAATTTGTACGTTCATATTCCATGTTTTAAACTCTTACTAATTTGTACGTCCAAATTGCAAGTTCTAAACTATTACTAATTTCTACGTTCATATTCCATGTTTTAAAGTCTTACTAATTTGTACCTTCACATTCCAAGATTCACTCTCGTACAGCAGAATAGGTTTCATGTAACATTTCGACACCCTAGTTCTGACATTTATAAGAGTGACTACTTACATAATATACTTTTCATCTGTTGAAATGCCGCTTTTGTTTGGCTAATTCCGCTATTAATCCTTGTCACACATATTCTATTTGATGTTGCCATTGCTCCTAGATATTTGAATTTATTGACTTAGTTACGCATTTTACTTTCTAATGTAATACCACTGTTTGGCATTACCTTCTTCTTTGATAAAGTTAGTTGCACATATTTTACAGGGCGTCGCAATAATCCCCAGCACAACTGATGTCATGTCAGCGCGTAAGGAGAAATATTAAAATGTAATCGGCAATTGCAGATTGTAAAACTAAATATATTTATAATTCAGCGAGCTGACTTATTGTAGATTACCTATGACCAAGTCTGTTCCCAGTGCATGGTAATTACCCCATATCTAGCGCAGACATCGGATTACAAGCCAATACATTCATTCTCTCCCTTTTCAAGCTGAAGAGTTGTCTATTATATCTGTGAAAGACAATCATTACTGGTTAATCACTCATGAACTTGCCGGCTCCCTGGTTATGGGGTTACGGACGCAGTTCGTAATCCTGCATACAGCATTCGAAAACACAGCTGCAGGCTATTTTGCAGGAGACAACCTTGCGTTGCTTTTTTACGATATAGTATGGGTCGTTCAGAAAGATATGGCAGACTGCTGAACGTAAATTTGCCAAAAGAGCACAAAGAGGGTTGATAGCGACGTCCTGTAAGGGATATGCAATTCATTTTTTAAACTGATGAATTTACCGATGCGGCGGAGGAATGGTGACTAGCACACCTGCCTGCCGCTCGTTGGTCATGGGTGGGAACCTCATCTAGGTGTTCATGGGTGAGATCCTCCTCTAGGTGGTCATGGGTGGGATCCTCTAGGTGGTCATGGGTGGGATCCTCTAGGTGGTCATGGGTGGGATCCTCTAGGTGGTCATGGGTGGGATCATCCTCTAGGATGGTCATGGGTGGAATCCTCTAGGTGGTCATGGGTGGAATCCTCTAGGTGGTCATGGGTGGAATCCTCTAGGTGGTCATGGGTGGAATCCTCTAGGTGGTCATGGGTGGAATCCTCTAGGTGTTCATGGGTGAGATCCTCCTCTAAGTGGTCATGGGTGGGATCCTCTAGGTGGTCATGGGTGGAATCCTCTAGGTGGTCATGGGTGGAATCATCCTCTAGGTGGTCATGGGTGGGATCATCCTCTAGGTGGTCATGGGTGGGATCATCCTCTAGGTGGTCATGGGTGGGATCATCCTCTAGGTGGTCATGGGTGGAATCCTCTAGGTGGTCATGGGTGGGATCATCCTCTAGGTGGTCATGGGTGGAATCCTCTAGGTGTTCATGGGTGGAATCCTCTAGGTGGTCATGGGTGGAATCCTCTAGGTGGTCATGGGTGAGATCATCCTCTAGGTGGTCATGGGTGGGATCATTCTCTAGGTGGTCATGGGTGGGATCATCCTCTAGGTGGTCATGGGTGGGATCATCCTCTAGGTGGTCATGGGTGAGATCATCCTCTAGGTGGTCATGGGTGAGATCATCCTCTAGGTGGTCATGGGTGGGATCATCCTCTAGGTGGTCATGGGTGAGATCATCCTCTAGGTGGTCATGGGTGAGATCATCCTCTAGGTGGTCATGGGTGGATCATCCTCTAGGTGGTCATGGGTGGGATCATCCTCTAGGTGGTCATGGGTGAGATCATCCTCTAGGTGGTCATGGGTGGGATCATCCTCTAGGTGGTCATGGGTGGAATCCTCTAGGTGGTCATGGGTGGGATCATCCTCTAGGTGGTCATGGGTGGAATCCTCTAGGTGGTCATGGGTGGAATCCTCTAGGTGGTCATGGGTGGGATCCTCTAGGTGGTCATGGGTGGGATCATCCTCTAGGTGGTCATGGGTGGGATCATCCTCTAGGTGGTCATGGGTGGAATCCTCTAGGTGGTCATGGGTGGGATCATCCTCTAGGTGGTCATGGGTGGGGTCATCCTCTAGGTGGTCATGGGTGAGATCATCCTCTAGGTGGTCATGGGTGGAATCCTCTAGGTGGTCATGTTTGGGATCATCCTCTAGGTGGTCATGGGTGGGGTCATCCTCTAGGTGGTCATGGGTGGGATCATCCTCTAGGTGGTCATGGGTGGGATCATCCTCTAGGTGGTCATGGGTGGGATCCTCTAGGTGGTCATGGGTGGGATCATCCTCTAGGTGGTCATGGGTGGAATCCTCTAGGTGGTCATGGGTGGAATCCTCTAGGTGGTCATGGGTGGAATCCTCTAGGTGGTCATGGGTGGGATCATCCTCTAAGTGGTCATGGGTGGGGTCATCCTCTAGGTGGTCATGGCTGGGATCCTCCTCGAGGTGGTGTTGGGGTGGGATCTTCTCGAGGTGGGGACAAACAAAATCTACTTGAGTTCCCCGGTCAATCCAGCCTAAAATGTGTAGTAAGATGTCCCCTGGGAAGTAAAGGTGATCAGCTTGCCAATCACTAGGCTACCGCGACTTCCATTTCTGTGGTACAGATGCTTACAGTTTAATCATCTCGAAACAGGAAATCTTTATCTAATGAAAAGTGGTTTAACTTAATGACCGCGAAATGGCTGATCATTGGATACATAATGAAGCAAATGGCGTTTTTGTGATGGCTGGTTAAAAAAATAATGTATCATTACACACGGGAAGAAGCATGGACTGGGCTGATAAATCAGCACACACACACACACACACACATATATATATATATATATATATATATATATATATATATATATATATATATATATATATATATATATATATATATATATATAAATGGGTAGTAAGCAAACAGCAGATAAGCTGAGAAACATCTATTAATAATGGAAATGTGGTTTCCTCAAAACATGTAAAGAATACTATGGGAGTACAGAAAACCAAACGATCCAGTTTGACAGAAACAAATGAAAACCGTAAATTAGATTTAGAAATTCGAGATTCCTTGGATACGTTATAAGAATGTGATGGATCAAGAGGAAGGAAGAGACAAACGTATAAATACCTGAATGCATTGACTATATGACGTAATCGAGAAAAGAACAGAGATCTGATCAAAGACTGGTGGTGGTGTGAGATGGCGAGCTACTATAGCCAACGCTTGTCGCTATGGAACATGATGGTGATGCATTAAAACCCTATTTATAGATCTCAGGAATGTCTATTATCTATTAACGACACAATTGTTAAATAACAAACTACCTTCTCCGAGTGTCGCTCAATATCTGTGCATCTATTTTTCATGTTATTGAAACACATGATAACTGACAACATTGTTATTATGTCATGGTTTCTATCGTATATTGCCTACTTTCTCTGAACTTGGTTACAGTGTAACCCTGGACACAAGTAGTAAGAAATCTCATTTGAATAAACCCAGATTTGATAAACCTCAATTTCGCAATCAAACATATGCAAACTTCAATGTCGTGATTAGAAATACACAAACTTCAATGTCGCGATTAAAAATATGCGTTTAAAACAGAATTGTATCTGAGAGAAAAGCTTGTCAGCTGTGAACGTAACGGTAGAACAGTTTGTTAATCACACTTTATCTGTGTTCATCCTCCGTCCACGTCCTATTTGGGTTCAGTGGTATATCTTATGCTGGATCGTAATATATTTACCTTACAAATATAATTTAACACAGAATTCACATACAATAGGTTGCACGATTTATTGTCTGGCATATTTCTCTGTATTTCGTCAGTTGTATGCTGCAGAGTTATATATGATATGAAGTGAATAAACGAATTATGCTTTGGCTGAAACACATAAATACATTTATTGTTCGAATGTGGAACATTTGTTACCCCCACGATAATTAACAATTTAAAACGAAGTCTTTCTGTATGCACAAAATTGGTTGGAACTTCCTATGTCTAACGTCTCGGCATATTTTAGGTATTGTTTATTATTCGCTGCAAACATTTACAACTGACAAGCTTTTCTCTCAGATATAATTCTATTTTAAATGCGTATTGTCACCCCCCCCCCCCCCCCCCCCTTTTATTTTTTCTAAACGTTTTGGCCTCAAATTAACAGGCGCTGAGAGATGATCGAGCTTGGAGTTTTATAATTTGTCGACTACAAAGGGATTTCTGAAGACTGATGAACTCTCTTTTCCACCGATATTGGTTTATGTTCGATTACTTTATGTGCTAATTGTCTTTCGGTTCTTTCAACGTAAAAATTAATTAACAGTCAGGTTTCCACGCCTTAAAGCATGGTGGGCAAACGACTTTAGTTCAATTTGTAATAGACACACCGTGACTGGATAGGTGATGTAATAATATCACACCGATCCCCTCTACTTCCCACGACATTTCCTGGTACCCATTTTAAACTGGGTCGATCTGGGACCACTGGTCAGGTTTACAAATCCGACTCGATGGAGATTCAAATACAGGGTGTAAGTTTAATGACTGTGCAATGTTTGAAAATATTGCAGGTCGAAGTTTTGCTTTTACCTATTATGTTGCATGAACTTTACAGTGGGTGAATACAAAACGTGGACCGGCAGTATTTTCAAACACTGCACAGTTATTAAAACACACCCTATACATGACAACCAGACCGGCAGATAAACGTACTAACCACTGCGCTGTCGCGGCTCGCCATACTTAACACACAACAACCTGACTGGTTTTGGTTCGTGTAGGTTATAACGGCCGGTCTCCCTGGCCTAGGTGTTAGCGACTTTCTCCGTAATCCCGTATACTCTGGTGAGTAACGTGACGTGCGTGAGAATCGGTGGCGGTTCTCTTCGCGTCGGTATTTTACGGGGTATGTAAGCCGGTCCCCGG
>JACEFZ010005723.1:0-140000 GCA_014155875.1 Cepaea nemoralis
AAACCATTGAAATTAAACATGAAAAAACTTGCACAGGAATCACGAACAGCCAAAAAAAAAAAAACATGCTTGTTGACTGCTACGTCATGTAAACAATATGCAACAACTTTAAAAAAAAAATATAAGTGCTGGTAACAGCAAGAGGACTTAAGACAAGCAAATGTTGATTACAAGTTTGGTTTTGAATCTTCTGATTTTCAACACTTAAGTACACAGACTTTCACCCAGACTCACTGGGTGTTCAAGAAGAACAAAATAGGCTGGGCTCGAAGAAGGTGGGTGTAACCTCGAGAAGGTCAAGGCTGCCAAAGATCACCTTCTTTTGTGCACCAGGACACGTGGGTGTAAGAGTAAATGAACATACTGATAGGTACAGGCTATATAAAGTAGCAATGGGTATGGTTGATATTGTAAATGCCCTCAGAGGGGCAGGGCGGTAAAACTATTGAAGTGATCAATATATCCGCAACCCTGACCAGTATGTGAGAAAATAAAGCCAAACCAGAGCGCCGTACATGCGGCCAAAGAAGATTTGTAAACTTAAAAAGAACTGGCGTAAATCAGCCGTCACACGCGAGGCAGATTCTGCGGAGCGGATCCGAACACTTATGTCCTGAATGGTTAGATGTGCAGTGAGGATGATCTGTCTATCCAATTGACTCTGAAGTCCGACTCATTCACAGCTTTGAGCTCTAACACGGGTTTGTACCTATCGTGATGAGGTTGGTCTACAGCTGGAGTGGGGAATCTTGTTTTCTGCTAAGGTCCAATTGAATGTTTATAACATCATTCGCCGGCCCTACAAAATCATCAGCTTGAAAATTAGCCTGCTGTATTTGATCAAACATTTAGTTAACGCACTGCTACCGTGATGTGTGGAACTGTTTCTCTTTGGTCAGGCGTATGATGTCAGCTGGTATTGATAATATTGCTACTAGATTTATTTTGATTGTTTATAAAGCTCCTAGATTTGTTGAATTTCGAGTCCCGCTGCGTTTGCCTTGACGTTTTTTATACTGACCTCAGGCCGGACGTACCCTAGCATTAGTCTAGAGCTATTATCTCGAGTTAGAGCTATCATCCCCCCCCCCCTCACCCATACCTTCCAAGCTCAGAAACCTGGAAGATGTGCAAGACGGGTACTGAAACTTCACATCTGCGGGGAGACGTTTTAGCAAGCAACCAGTTGTTGATTCAACACAGCTCATGCGAACTAGCCGAGATTAGTCCTAGATTGATCATGTCTTCACCAGTTTTGAGGCATCTCATTGTCAACAGACTCGAACTTAACGCCCAGATAAGGTAGCGGGTTCAAACCCTACATCGGTCAGTTGGACTAAAATGTTGACTTCTCGTCCTTGACTTGGGGACGTAAATTACAAGTACCCTAGAAGTCGGAGTGGGTTCACCTGAGGGCGAGGGACACTGGTTATATGGAAAACTAGAAGAAGTAGCTCGTGTTTGGACTACGCTTAAGTTTAATGCCAGGGAACGCAAACAATTAAACAAAAATATGCCCAGATAGAAAATCATATCTTTTTTTGGCATAACCAGAAACGAACGGTTTATTGATTGTTACAGAATGAATTAATTGATGCGATTTAAGGGCAGTAACCGTGTCTTGACGGACTCCCTGGCGAAGGCTGTAACGACGCTATTCGTAATCCCGTATACTCTCGTAAGAAACACAGCTGCGCGAGATTCGGCAGCGGATCGCGTCGCATTGGTTACTTACGGAGGGTATGTGAGCCGGTCGTTCTGAAAGCAATGGCAAACTACTAAACGTAAACTTACCGCCAAGACATCAACAGCAGCTGAAAAATGCTGGTGTTGACTGCAATGTCCTGTAAAAGGATATGCGGGGAAAAAAACCGTGTCTTAGATTGGGGTGGGTTATTGAATGTCTTTTTATCGGGGAAACGGAGACACTGCTTTGTTTTCTTATACATTAGAATGGCCGATTAGTGTGTTCTTGAAGTGCCTGTCAAAGACATAATTCTGGCATCAGAAATATAATTCAGCCTAACAAAGGATGCAAGGTTTTTGTAGAACCAATAAAGCAATCATAATCTTCCTAATATATACAGTATGCCCAGCAAAGTGTCTCACGGCGTATTGTGACCAAGGATACTTCTTCAAGAAAACATGCATTAATTATCTTGTTGTAAGACTCGTAACCGAGACTTAGATCGAGTTGGGATATTGAATTTGTTTTTATGAGAGGAAACCGAGCCATTCATTGTTTTGTATACAGTAATACGGCTCATTTATTTTGTTGTTGTTGTAGTCTGTGCATGTTTTTGTGGCGTTAGTTGTTTGCTAGTCAATTTTAATCAATTCATGTATTGATATTATGATGTGTTTAATGAAAGACCGTCCCTGCTGAAAGAATGTCAACGCGAGCTTTCATGGCGGCTGCTGCATAACTATTTTTTTCACGCGGCACAAAGCATATAGTTTGTTGAATATCTGAAGAAATTGGAATTATGTATGAAAATGTGTCTGTCTCTCGATCTTCTGTTTGTCTGTCTATCTGTCGGTCAGCCGGGGTGTCCGCCCGACTACTCCCTCGCCTGTACGCCTGCTTGCCCGTTTGCTGCTAGACTGCTTGTTAATGACATCTGTCAGCCTGTCCATCGTTTCGTCCATCCACTTACTCCAGCATTAACCATCTACTCCCTACCTGATCTGTTAGTTACCCTACGCGGAGATGCCACAATGTCGGCCTGGCTTATCGCCGCACATGTATTCGAGCCGCGGTAAGGTTGGGGGTTTTAAACAATCCTAGCCTGAAGGTGACGCTCAACAGCTTGAGCTGGCGTCCTTCGTCCTCAGCCTCATTATTTTTAACACTGACGGATCCTTGCTACGAGAGAAAATTGCAGGATCAAGGAGGAATTGGAGGTAGTAATTGTTGCGCTTATATAGTTCGTGGGCATTAATGATGGCAGAGTCGCTATACTTGCTGATTCAGTCAGTGATTCATCATCGTGCGCCGTGCCGATAAGCGTAGGTGGTCATGTTTCGCCGTCTTACTCGATCACCAGAGTCGTAGATCAGCTCAGTATTCTTGTCTCGACCATACCACGTATATACTTCTCTGCCTTCCTATTGTCCTCTTCCCCTCGATCTTGCCAGTTGTCACCAAGTTCTCCAGTTCATTTCTTCTCATAACGTGACCAACAATTTTGACTGTCTACGTCTAATTTCTCTAATCAGTTTACGATTTTCATTTGTTTCTTGTAGGACTTGGTCATTGGTTTTTCTGTCTGTCCATTGTATTCTTAGTCAGTGATTGGTGAATCAGCCTTGTGCACATGTGAATTGGCGTCGCAGACAACAGAGCACATACTCCAAGACTGCCCAAAATATAACATATCTAGGCAAACCTTCTGGCCTAGGCCTAGAGAGACGATAGTGGAAAACAAACTCTATGGACCGCTGAGTGAACTAAATAAGACAGTTAAATTCATACAAGAGACAAGATTGCTGTTATAAAGAAGAAGAACCCCAGTATTGGGACATTTTCAAATGTAACATTTTTTGTTGTTGCATATTCTATTTACAGGACATCGCTGTCAACACCAACACTGCTGTTATTGATGTCTTGGCAAGTTTACGTTCAGTAGTTTGCCATTGCTTTCTGAATGATTGGCTCCCATACCATCACGTTAAAATCTAGCGCGACACGGTCAGCTGCCTAATCGGTCACAGCTGTGTTTTGAACGCGGTTAAGCGGAATTGCGAACCGCGTCCGTAACGCCTTTGCTACGGAGCTCAGCAAATAGAACTTATGTAGTGCAAAAGATGGGGGAAATACATGTAATGATATATAACAATGAAACAACATTGTGGAGACTGAAGGACCATAAATGACAAGGTCTGTTTATAAAGTAGAGAGTCAGTAATTGACAGTCAGCCTGGAAATGAGTGGGTGTAGTGAATGCCCGTTGGATTTTCATATGCCTTGAAGTGACCAAACGACTTAAACAGTGGTATTGCATCACATTTTGTCAGAAGCTTGACATTAACCCGAGTAGAAACCATCCGCAATTTTAAACAGGCCTTCGGCGGAGGTACATGAGCAGTTATGTTCATGCGAATTAAGGAGTGGTACAATCGCTTCTAAGATGACCTCTATCGGTGGAGAGCGGACCACATTTAGCTCAAACAGGCTGAAATAACGAAGTCATTGACCTGTTACGGAAATTGTTTTCACCAGAACCGCCGTATCACCATCCAAGAGCTTAATAACGATTGATAAGTACTGGTTCTTTACACTTAATTTTGAGGTGGGGGGTGGGGGGGGGGGGGGGGGGGGGGGGGGTGTTGATTTCGCCATGCGCAGTGTCCGCGAAATTCTGCCAAAGCTTTTAACGATGGAAAAGGAGTAATTCCGTCTGGAAGTCATGCTGGACCTGCACAAACGGCGACCTTGACTTGCCGAACAAGGTGATCAATTTAAATTACTTTCCATTGCGCTTGTTTGTATTCGTGTTATTCACTTTTGTATATTTTGCATGTAATTGTATTAGTGTTAGTTGCTTTCTTTTGTGCTGAAGAATGTTCTAGCCGCACGCCAAGTTTGTCACTTTTTTTTGTTTGCGCTCGCTCGCTTTAAAATCAAGCGTAGTCCATACACACTTTTTTGGTAGTGATGGACTGAATTTTGCGTGTGGATTAGCTTTCCTTTTTAACATTGTTCCTCGCCATTAGACGAATCCACTCCGACTTCAGAGATACTTGTAATTTACGTCCCAAAGTCAAGGACGACAGGTCAACATTTTAGTCCAGTTGTCCGGTGTAGGGGTTGAACCGTTTACCTCGGCATCAGCACAACGGTTGTTTAAGAACACGCTATGCTTACCCATTCGGCCATGCGGACCTGCTGTGTCACTTGTGATTATGATCTTGTACAGCTGGCTATTTCCACTTATCGTGTTCGTTGATCTACCCAACAGCAAAAACTGGCAAATCCACCTCTCATGTTATGTCCACTTATTCAGATCAAAAGCTATTATAAAGTTTATGTTCATAGTTGCACATCCATTCCTAATTTGTGACATGCTCTTTAAACCTTTCTTTGGGTAGATAATGTTGCAGTTGTTCTGTGCTTTCCTCATTGACATGGGTGTATTGTCGCCGCCGATTGTTGCCGTCGGTTTTCACAGCAGTTTCCAACTCTAAGGACCAATAAGTGATCAGTTATGCTTAAGTGCAGAGATTTTGTCTGTTTGTTACCTTGTATACTTGGTCCCCTTATCAGACTTTGTCTATTTATTACATTGTATACGTGGTCACTTTATCAGAGTTTGTCTACTTGTTACCTTGTATACTTGGTCCTCTTCTATTTTGTACCTTGTATACTTGGTCCCTTTATCATAATGTGTCTATTTGTTACCTTGTATAATTGGTCCCTTTATCATAATGTGTCTATTTATTACCTTGTATACTTGGTCCCTTTATCATAATGTGTCTATTTGTTACCTTGTATACTTGGTCCCTTTATCATAATGTGTCTATTTTGTACCTTGTATACTTGGTCCCTTTATCATAATGTGCCTATTTGTTACCTTGTATACTTGGTCTCTTTATCATAATGTGTCTATTTATTACCTTGTATACTTGGTCCCTTTATCATAATGTGTCTATTTATTACCTTGTATACTTGGTCCCTTTATCATAATGTGCCTATTTATTACCTTGTATACTTGGTCCCTTTATCATAATGTGTCTATTTGTTACCTTGTTTACTTGGTCCCTTTATCATAATGTGTCTATTTATTACCTTGTATACTTGGTCCCTTTATCATAATGTGCCTATTTATTACCTTGTATACTTGGTCCCTTTATCATAATGTGCCTATTTATTACCTTGTATACTTGGTCTATTTATCATAATGTGTCTATTTATTACCTTGTATATTTGGTCCCTTTATCATAATGTGTCTATTTATTACCTTGTATACTTGGTCCCTTTATCATAATGTGTCTATTTGTTACCTTGTTTACTTGGTCCCTTTATCATAATGTGTCTATTTATTACCTTGTTTACTTGGTCCCTGTATGATAATGTGTCTGTTTGTTACCTTGTATACTTGGTCTCTTTATCAGTGGTTGTCACACTCTTCTTGGGGTTTCCGTTCTCACACACTAGCAGGTGCAGTTGCCAGTTATCCCTCCACTGAGCTGACGCTATTTAACCTACTCACCAATACCCCATGGAAGAATAGAAAACTCGCCGCCTTTTGCCCTTTATCTTCCATTGGAACAGAGACCAGCAGCCAATACACACCAAGCTGTCACATCTTTTGCTATCTCCTGCAGCCCCCTTCCTTTCTTCCTCATATTCATCATATTTGTATATAATTATCTTCTCCGCTTGTTTTCTCTCTCTCTCTCTCTCTCTCTCTCTCTCTCTCTCTCTCTCTCTCTCTCTCTCTCTCTCTCTCTCTCTCTCTCTCTCTCTCTCTCTCTCTCTCTCTCTCTCTCTCTCTCGTTTGCATTGAGAAGGAAAAAACCCTAAAACCCTAGTCGTGATTTATTTATATCACAGAATATGGCTACGTCATAACCTGAGCATGCGGCATTCAGAAGATAAACTACATAACTAATGAGGTTACCGAATACAATCTGTAAACCTCTGGACAATTCCACAAGCTTCTCTTAATATGTTTATTATGTTAAATCGCATGTAACAAAATAAAGCCCGCGAATGAAAAGAGAGCCGATGGAAGAAGGAAAAAAAAACCCCACCAGATTCAACGTTGTTATGGCATCCTTAAAAGACACGGCACTGTGATTCACGGGAAAAAATTACTGGAGGGAAACGTTTAATACAGGCGAGCGAGAGATCCGTATCAGGGACGTGCTGAGGGTATGTGGAGTACAAGGGCTATCACAGTTTGTAGACCTGAGTGCACGGAGGAATAACTGGCCAGTCATTCCCACCCGTAGCAAAAGTCAAGAGCTAGCTTCGAACCCTTCGAGTCCGGCCACGTTTATCTCATTGCCAGCGTAATGTCCTAACTCATTGCCAGCGTAAAGTCATAACCATTATACCAGCGAGCCCACTAGTGATTCAGTTAGCAATATGACACCAAGAAATAAACGTATAGCATCCTTTTATTGTTCACTAGAATGAGACGCACATAGCATAGGACAGGCAGTGCAGCCATTCATCGTTGTGGAGAATGCATTTGATTGATTCATTCATTCATTCATTCATTCATTCATTCGAATATATTGTTATATTTGTTTTGACATAAATATTTTGGCAATGGCCTCCTCGTGTCACTCCAATCGCCTGGTCGTTGATTTTAGAAACTAGTGCCCGTGCTGTTTTAGCTGCCTATATAGTGGGCATTTTAACATGATATATGTGTTTGAAGGATTATAGTTTCAATGCTGGAGTCAGGTCTTAGTCGGATATGACTGAGCTACATTATGACAGTAGACGGTACTACCTGCTTTCTGTTAGTGCCAAATGTTGGTCGGCGCCCACCAAACGCGACAATCATACATTGTGCCAACGACACCGGAAGGAGAAGATTAATTGGGAGGGTACAAGCCTTATCCTGGTGCGAGGAAATGCAACCTAAAGACTAAATGTCATGGCAGGGCAGGCCAGGCTCTAAGCCTTGGTTGGCAACTGGTCTAGGATAGAAACTCAGCCAGGCGGACAGTTAGAGCATTGCTTTGCTGATCCAGCAGCTTCTGCAGCTTGTCTTACTTCCATACGTATTGGTGTTACCGTTCCTCTGGAGTAAAGTAGGCAGGCCGAGAGAGGCATCATGCTGCATGGGAAACATATGGTCTCCACACTTCAGCCCAGACTTTGTGCTATAGAGAGGTCCCATTCGCTACTGTCATAAGTCGTGGTTATTGTACCCTTTTTAAAGTACAATGTAACAAACTATCGTCTGCAAAGACGGCAAGGTGCTACCAGCAGCAGTTTCATTACATAGTAGAAAGCAGTCAGTAAGTACAGGGATCTTCTTCACCACTCAAGGCGAATTGGACATGTTATGCTGTGTTAAACTATATTTCATTGTTTGTTATTCCACTCTATGCTGCGTTAAACTTTATTTCCTTGTTTGTTATTCCACGCTATGCTGTGTTAAACTTTATTTCCTTGTTTGTTATTCCACGCTATGCTGTGTTAAAGTTTATTTCGTTGTTTGTTCCTGAGGAGCATTTTGTGTGATATTTACTGGCACAGGAATGGAGCGTTATGGGGGTGACCGTTTACCGTGAAGTTGTAACCACGATTAACTAATATTCCACGCTATGCTGTGTTAAACTGTATTTCGTTGTTTGGTTATTCCACGCTAAGCTGTGTTAAAGTTTATTTCGTTGTTTGTTATTCCACGCTGTGCTGTGTTAAACTAAATTTCGTTGTTTGTTATTCCACTCTATGCTGTGTTAAACTTTATTTCGTTGTTTGTTATTCCACGCTATGCTGTGTTAAAGTTTATTTCGTTGTTTGTTATTCCACGCTATGCAATGTTAAACTTTATTTCGTTGTGGCATAGTCCACGCTATGGTATGTTAAACTTTGTTTTGTTGTGGTATAGTCCACGCTATGGTATGTTAAACTTTATTTCCTTGTGGTATAGTCCACTCTCTGCCGTGTTAAACTTTATTTCCTTGTGGTATAGTCCACGCTATGCCGTATTAAACTTTATTTCGTTGTGGTATAGCCCTCGCTATGCTGTGTTAAACTTTATTTTATTGTGGTATAGTCCACGCTATGCCGTGTTAAACTTTATTTCATCGTGGTACAGTCCACGCTAAGCCGTGTTAAACTATTTCGTTGTGGTATAGTCCACGCTATGCCGTGTTAAACTTTATTTCATTGTCGTATAGCCCACGCTATGCCGTGTTAAACTTTATTTCCTTGTGGTATAGTCCACGCTATGCCGTGTTAAACTATTTCGTTGTGGTATAGTCCACGCTATGCCGTGTTAAACTTTATTTCATTGTCGTATAGCCCACGCTATGCCGCGTTAAACTTTATTTCGTTGTGGTATAGTCCACGCTATGCCGTGTTAAACTTTATTTCGTTGTGGTATAGTCCACGCTATGCTGTGGTAAACTTTATTTTGTTGTGGTATAGTCCTCGCTATGCCGTGTTAAACTTTATTTTAGTGTGGTATAGCCCACGCTATGCCGCGTTAAACTTTATTTCGTTGTGGTATAGTCCACGCTATGCCGTGTTAAACTTTATTTTAGTGTGGTATAGTCCACGCTATGCCGTGTTAAACTTTATTTTAGTGTGGTATAGTCCACGCTATGCCGTGTTAAACTTTATTTTAGTGTGGTATAGTACATGCTATGCCGTGTTAAACTTTATTTTATTGTGGTATAGTCCACGCTATGCCGCGTTAAACTTTATTTCGTTGTGGTATAGTCCACGCTATGCCGTGTTAAACTTTATTTTAGTGTGGTATAGTACATGCTATGCCGTGTTAAACTTTATTTTAGTGTGGTATAGTACATGCTATGCCGTGTTAAACTTTATTTTATTGTGGTATACTCCACGCTATGCCGTGTTAAACTTTATTTCATTGTGGTATAGTTCACGCTATGCTATGTTCAACTGTATTTCCTTGTGGTATAGTCCAGAGCAGGGTACTCACTTGTCCTGACAGTCGGAAATGGCTGTCAAAGGCAGAGGTAAAAGACCACCATGTGGATGTGGGAGGCAAGGGGAAACCACCATATTATCTTCCCAAGATTCCATAGCAACACACATTTCAGAGATATGCTGAAATCTGTATTTATAACTATACCTAAAAGACTAGGAGCAATTGAGTGTGAAGATTTTCGTACACTTCTTAGTTTTTCTACGAGCAGTATGAAGATCCCCTGCCGGCTTGCTAGGCCAGTCGCAGGTTTAGGACTCAAATCTGACCACAGGGAGTTCATCCCCTATGGCGAGCCTCATGTGCACATGGCTGAGTCACCAATCTTGAATTTTGTATACATGTGGTTGCGTAATCTATTGTGTCCTGTTCTGAGGCGCAGAAGAATGACCTGTTCTGGTCTGTCCATAACGTGGTAGTCGTCTTGAGTAAGGTTTGGAAGAACTTAGAAGCAACAGAGATGTTGTTTTTGAGACGCATGTTGCAAATTCCTTGGACTACCAGAGTAACTAACAACGATTGCCTGAAAGAGGCTAATGAAACTAGAACACCAAATACAACAATAAGAAAGAGACAAACGGCTTTCTTTGGTCATGTGATGAGAAGAGAGGCATTGGAGAACATCGTGACAACTGGAAAGATCGAGGGGAAGAGTAGCAGAGGCAGACCAAGAGAAATGATGCTGGATGGATTGAGACGGTGGCATGGAAGCATATCATCAACAGAATTGATCCAGAACACCAAAGACCGAGATCTGTGGAGAGCCATGAACGCCTACGCCAGCTGGATGATGATAGTCCACATCGCCCATCTAGTGTCAGTTGGTCTATAAAATACGGGGCTAGCATTTCTTGTCAAGGCGGGTTTCCGTGACGAAGTGCTTAAGCCGCCTGCCTTGCACTGCGAAGGTTGAGGGTTCAATTCCTGGCTACGTCGTTCAGTTCACGGGTGTAATTTTCTCGGAGACTCCTGGGAGTCGTCGCTGGAGCTATGGACTTTGTGCTTTATGCGGAAAGAGATCGATCCACATGGGATAAAACCCCGTGCAACCAAGTCGACCCTCATGCCTATCAATGCCTTCTTATAAACGCTCAAGACGTGATCAAGGATCCTTTACTGGGTTCATATTTTTTCTATAAACCTACCTGGGTCTAGACCAGTGGTTCTCAACCTTTTTTTTTTTTTGGCCCATGTACCCTTTCACCATATGTTCAGAATGACATCCCACCCCACCCCCCCCCCCTTTTCCAAAATGTCATCGCCCCATTCACACACACACACACACACACACACACACACACACACACACACACATATATATATATATATATATATATATATATATATATATATATATATATATATATATATATATATATATATATTATATATATATAAATCTAAATTTTGTTGCGTATCCCTTACGGGACGTTGCAGTCAACACCAGCATTTTCACGCTGCTGTTGATGTACTAGGCAAGTGTTCCGTTCAGTAGTTTGCCATTGCTTTCTGAACGACCGGCCCCTATACCTTTTTCGAAAAAACCAGCACCGCTGTGTTTCGAACCCGGGTATACGGGCTCACAAACCGCGTTCGCAAGCCCTTAGCCACAGAGACCGGTATATATATATTATACACACACGCGCGCGCACACACACACATATACACACACGCACCCACACGCTCACACACAATTCAAGAAAGGGGGGATGATCGCGTTTTGTGTGGTCTGAAGGCAGTTTGAGTCTGCCAATGTGTGGTCTTAATTCCCCCCCACCCCCCCCATTTTCCCCTGGAAACCTTAAAATCCCTCCCCCCCCCCCACCTGTGGGGGTTAGGGGAGGGGGGATTCCCCACCGGTTGAGAACCACATGTCTAGACAATATATACATTTGAACAGTGTTAGTTTTTTTTTTTTTTTACTTATCTGGGTCTAGACATTATAAGAAAAAACAAACAAACAAACAAACTTTATTTTCAAAGGGTTAAGAATTGGGCACGCAGGCCCGTCTAACATTTTGCCCTTTTATCACTCTCTTTCATACATTATATCATTCACACATCATTAAAGGCTAACTAAAAACAGCAACAATATGAAAGATATGCATTATAAAGGCATGTGGAAAATGAAAAATCAATACTACACGACTCAGTAATAGTAATAACTGGTGTGGTACTTATTATTAGCTATGTGGAATATACTGGCCTACCAAAAGAGGACTGGCTGTTATACTAGGGTTTTATTGTTGTTGTTATTATTATTATTATTATTTTTATTATTATTGTTGTTGTTATTGTTGTTATTAATAATATTATTAATATTATTTCTATTATTAAGGGGGAAGAAATCAATACTACACGACTCAGTAATAGTAATAACTGGTGTGGTACTTGTTATTAGCTATGTGGAATATACTGGCCTACCAAAAGAGGACTGGCTGTTATACTAGGGTTTTATTGTTGTTATTATTATTATTATTATTATTATTATTATTGTTATTATTGTTGTTATTAATAATATTATTAATATTATTTCTATTATTAAGGGGGAAGATACTCCGTACTGAGATAGTGTTCAAATAATTTGCGATTATGTGTATAGGTTTTTGGGTTTGGTGATGTCTTTTATTTCATGTGAAATATTGTTGCACAGCTGAGCTGCAGAGCACATTAAGCTTGTTTTGTATAAGTCTATCCTAGGCTTCGGAATGTGTAATATATTTAATCGTTTACTGTGTCTAGCATTATATTTAAACAATAGCCAAAGGTAATTTGGGGCATTCCGATGTAGGATTTTGTGAATTTGTTTGGCCTTATTGAAAAGCAGACGTTTGCGGAGTGTTAGTAACTGAAGGCGTTTATGCATTTGAATAGTATTTTTTTTTAACCTTCTGGGTCTAGACAATAGACAAATATATACATTTGAATGGTGTTAGTTTATTTTGGTGCAAACTATATATTTTTGAGTGTTCGATAACCTAAACATTGAACATCCCGCCATTCATTTAAAACACCACGAGTCAAGAAGCAATCAATCCTGCTGTATTTTTAAACAGAGAAATGCATTACCGTTAAGATGGCGTGTTGTCTTGCCATACTGAACAAAACAATTGGTAGGACTATCACAGAGGAGTTTCACTGTTGTCTGAACACTCAGACTCATGAAGAGGCTCTCTGACATTGAAAATCGTTCACTGTCACGCAAGGAGTAGCATTTAAATTGCTATGGGTCTTCCAAGATGAGTGAAAACGTTGTCGGCACAAAGATTCGGTTATCTCCCTTACTCAGACAAGAAAGGTCTGATTGAAGCGGGTGGGTTTATTAACTACAGGAGTCGTTTTGTTGAGAATCCTCTGGAAGACTGGGTTTTAACTCTTAAGTTCGATACATTAGTGTTCATTTCGTCTGAGCTCTGAAACGGAATTGCATGTATCAGCCAGTACTAAAATGCCATCTCTAATTAAACTGTCGCTGAATTCTTCTTTCCATCTCCAGCTAGATTGTCACTTAACTCTTCTGTCCATCTCCAGCTAGACTGTCACTTAACTCTTCTGTCCATCTCCAGCTAGACTGTCACTTAACTCTTCTTTCCATCTCCAGCTAGACTGTCACTTAACTCTTCTTTCCATCTCTAGTTAGACTGTCGCTGAACTCTTCTTTCCATCTCCAGCTAGACTGTCACTTAACTCTTCTTTCCATCTCCAGCTAGACTGTCACTTAACTCTTCTGTCCATCTCCAGCTAGACTGTCACTTACCTCTTCTGTCCATCTCCAGCTAGACTGTCACTTAACTCTTCTTTCCATCTCCAGCCAAGCTGTGTCACTGAACTCTCCCCTCCATCTCCAGCGAGATTGTGCCGCTGAACTATTCTTTCCATCTCCGACGATCCTTGGCCAGTTCCCCAGCCTCATATACCTCGATACAGTGTTGTGCAATGCGCTGTATCCATCTTCATGCTGGAGACCCCCGCCTATTGTTCCAGAAGCAATGCCTCCTAGCACCGCTCCCTCCTACCACTGTGACTGTGTACGTGGTCAGAGTGTTTCAGGTGTCCGTATATGGTGCTGTTTCTGAACCACAGTTCTTTAATATTCAGATCGTGTAAGAAGATTGTCATTATTTTCCTTCTTCTTGGTTCACAATTTTATAAGAATCTGTTAGTACTATTTAAGTTCAAAAGCCTCGACTTTCTTTTCTAGTGATCAATGAGCAAATGAAAACCGTAAACTGACTGGAGAAATTAGACGCAGACAGTCACGGGGGGGGGGGGGGGGGGGGGACCACGTTATAAGAAATAAACTAGAGAACTTGGTGACAATTAGCAAGATTGAGGGGAAAAGAACAAGGGGAAGGCAGAGAAATAAATATCTGGATGGCTTGACCACATGGCATGGTCGAGACAAGAACACAGAGCTGATTCATGACTCTGGTGATCGTGTAAGATGGAGAAACATGACCGCCCACGCTTATCGACATGGCACAAGATGATGATGATAGCGAAATAGCCAATAACTGGCATCCGTGTGTTGCCACAGGAAATATGCAAGTTCTCAAAATGTCTAATTCCAAGCGTTTGCTTGCGTTTAGCCATAGGCTCGTGTATTGTGTGACCATTACATTGCTGTGACCAGCGTGCGTCTCACTACTGTTGCACAGAATGGATTATTTTTACCTTTTGCTCATACTTCCTGCTTTTATGGCAATCTTTGAATTCAAATGCGTAAAATAGTCGTCCCAAAGTGAAAGCAATAACAATCAATGCTATATAGCTCCACCAGTTGTCTTTAACCAAATCAGAATTGGAGTTTGCAGACGGTAAAATGGAAAGACAGACATATTACTTACAGTAATTTGTGCCAAATTGGCTGTTGTCTGGCGCGACTTCCTTGCTGCTTTTAGGTCGTTGCGTGTTCCACTGTAAGGTTATTCTGATCCGACCCCTGAATATAGCCTCGCTATCTGGATGGTGTTTCTGAGTGCCACCGGAAATTTATGTGCGACGTAGAAAATGAGTTTTACTTGGAAATACATTTGAGGCCAAATGTTTGATTGGTCGGTTCGTACGATGTTGATATTTTGAACAACTGATTAGATTTAGTGTAAAACTGTTTGGCTTAAGTAGTTTTGGGGGCCGGAGTGATTGAGAGATTTAGGTGTCTGCCTCTGAGAAGTTGCCAGTGTCTATTCTGGCAAAGGGTATTGAGATCGAATATGTAGCCTTTTGGATAATGTCGAAAATCTGGTGGTCTCGTGTGCAAATTCATTCATTCAGTAGCATGTCCTTTGCAGAACCTCGCTACCATAACAACCTTCCGGAAAACTTCTTGGTCATAAGCATGATGTCCCGCGTCCGATACACCCATCGTGAGATCATCTTTCACTTCCTGCATACATCTTCTCTTTGGCCTTCCTCACTTCCCTGGCACATACCCCTCCGTTACTGTTCTCTCCAAACTTTCATGACGTTTGAAGTGACCAAAATAGTTCAGTTTTCTTTGTTTTATCGTCTTTAGTAGCCAACATTCTTCACTATTCACATCATGTCGTATGTATGCATTTCTTCTTTTCTGTATCCAAGATATTCTTAGAACCCGTCTATAACATTTATATTCAAAGGCATGTATGCGCTGTTCAGTTTGTTTAGTAAGCGTCCAGGTCTGACAGGCGTATGTTGCTATAGGAAAGATGCATTCTCTTAAAATCTAATTTCTGTAGTGCTATCTGTCCCACTCCACAATTTATTCAGGTGTTTTAGTTTTTGAAGAGCAATAGATATTCGTCGTGTGCAAGTTACGCTCGTTTAAAATACCACCGCAGACAACGCCGCAGCACTGACACAATAGGAGAAGAACCGATGGTAGATAGAGCCTTTAGCTTGGATGGAGTGTGTCTAGGCGGAGTAATATTTAGACAAAGGCATCTGTAGGATGGAGAGGCACATAACCAGGTTAGCAGTAATCGATTTTAAAACTGATGCGAAGCAAAGAAGAGGGGGGGAAGAGAAGACGTGAGCAAATGGAGGTTGTTGAAGAAAGACGAAGGAAGGGGGGGGGGCAAAAATAGAAGTAGAGGAAGGAGGACGTGGAAAATAAGGAACGTAGAAAAAGAAGAAATGGATTAAGGGGGTCGAATGGATGAAGAAGCAGTTAGAAGAAGAAGAGTTGGAAAGACAGAGGGAAAATAAAAGAAAGAAAGAAGGGAAGAAGAAGACAAACTCGGAACGCGAAAATATAAATATGAAGAAGAAATAGACATAAAACAAAGAGGGAAGAAGAATAAGAAGAGACAAGAAGAAGAAGACAAAGCAGGGGAAGAAGAAGGCGGAAGAAAACAGTGCAGGGAAAAGGAAGAGAAGAAGAAGAAGAAGAAGAAGAAGAAGAAGAAGAAGAAGAATAGAGCGAGAGAAAGGAGAGAAAGAAAGAAGATAATATGTTTCACACTCTAACCCAGGTTATGGAGACAAATAAGAGCCTGCAGTCGTATCTGTAATATAGAACACGTATTCGCTGTCTCGATTTACAAGACCACGAACACAACAGAAGATCTCTGACGATTCGAACAACGGGCATCTTTGATAGTATACAGGTGATCCACCGCAGTCGAACAGTAAGTAAGGTTCCCTTTTACCTGGGCAATGAAGGTAGACCCATATTTGTATAGAACTAACGACAAGTGGGGGTGATGTCGGCATCACGCTGGCCGTTTTTACTTCTCAAAACATTTCTTGGTACCCATTTTAGGTTGGGAGCTCAGATTAGTTTCTAAAATTACGGCAGGCGAGCGTCTAGCCGCTACACTACTGCAGCTTCCCAGTCCAGCTGAGACGCCTAAAACTGGTTCGACTGCTTTCTCGTTCATCCATCCTGTATTGTTAGGCGAGTTTGTTTGGGCCCAAAATCACAAGAGCTATTCTGACAGCAACGGAACTACTGACATTCTCTAAATTCGGACATATGAAGAGAAAGGGCTAGCTAACAGAGCAGAGACACAACCCCCCCCCCCCCCCCCCCCCCCCCCCCGTCCCCCCAACCCGAAACTACGAGGGGAAGTCGATAAGTAAGTTACAAATGGCTGTAGAAAATTAACTAAATATGATAATACCTTGAAAACAAGTTTATTTTTATAACATACATTGTCTCTTTATTTCTCAACATAATTTCGGCCAACATTGATGCACTTATCCCATCGTTTTATCAGTCCTCCCAAACCGGCTGCATAAAACTCTGTTTTCTAAACCACGTTTTTCACTTCACATTCAACTTCTTATGTCATTCGCGAAATGTCTCCCGCCAAGGTGGGTTTTCAGTGGACCAAAAAGTTGGAAATCGCTCGGGGCTAAGTCGGGGCTGTAAGGTGGATGTCCCAGAACTTCCCACCTTAGTTGGTTAATTTTCTCCTGAGTTAATCGAGCCGTATGTGGTCTGGCATTGTCATGAAAAAGCAACACTCCACTAGTCAGCAGTTCTGGGCGTTTTCTTCGAATTGCATCATGATGCATCAGTAGAACTTCACAGTACGATTCAGAATTCACATTGTCTCCTTTCTTCTTGAAATTGGTTAAAAGCACTCCTTGACAATCCCAGAACACTGTCAGCATAACCGTCCCAGATCGGATTTCATCGACAATTTTACAGCGTCCATGAGACAAATTTTTCTAGCCAGCTATGCACCGCTTTACGGGACAAACATTTATCAGCATAAACAGGAAGCATTTCCTTATGAATGCCCACAAAAATCGCACACCCGCACATTGCTCTTTGGTTGTACGCTCTGTAAAGAAAGTCGCCATTTTGTTTATGCGCTGTGCATGCGCATGAGACACCTAGCGCCACCTGACGAACGGGAATATAAAGTTCGATGTTGCTGTCACCTAATGACACCTGTAAAAAACAACTACATTTATCTGCCATCCCACCGAACCATGTGACATACTTATTGACTCGCCCGCGTACCTTTAACTGTCTCGCAATTAGGCCAAAGACCTGGTGACATTGGATAAATTGTGCCACATGTGTGACGAAACAAAGCAGCGTACACTACTTAATGCTTAGTTGCGGTTCCAACTTCACAGCAACGGGTTACCAATAATTGCTCCGTTCCTGTGCCAGCGAAAAACCACACAAAATGTCCCTCACTGTCCTCTGTGAAAAAACGAAATGGACTGCAGTCGTGACAAAACCATTAGCACGCACACGCGTGCTTGCATAAGGCCGCTGTCAGAAAGGCAACACAACAGTCTGTCTCTAGGATTACAGTTCATCGACGATGAAAACAGCAGTCACTAGAAAGGTTGCAGGCACATGAATGCGTAAGGGAAACCAGCTAGCGCGGCAACCGGCCAATATGCAGTTCACAACACACACCACCGCGGATAGACAATAAAGCATTCTACATGAAATTCACAGATCACAGTATCGCACCAAGCACTCAACTCAGTAGCTGGGCAACCACATGCTTTTGAATAGTACTGAAATCTGGTGTTGCTCCTGCATTGGTCAAGGGACTCAACGGGAATTTGCCACGGCCGGTGGAAATATTTTGCAGTTTAGTATGAAGGAGTCTAGGCATACACTGGAAGTACAGTTTTGCTTTCAGACGTTTGCCATTGCTCTCTAAACAATAAGTCAGCATTTAAGTCCAACTGACCGGTGTAGTAGATGAACCCTCTACCAATCAGCGCATCGACAGTTTAAGAGCTGGATCGGCTCTGATCTTTATTTTTTTATCCACGTCGAATGCTTGTTTAGCAGCTACGACCGTAATTCAGTGCATATGTCTGAAAAGCTGGTGAATTGTACGGTTCTGCTGCTTCATACTGGTATCTTCAATTGGAACATAGGCCCTCAACCAGTGCAGGCTAAGCTCTCTTCTGTAGACTGGTTCACGCTTGGCTGTGTTGTGTAGCTAAAATTGTCTGCGGGATGAGGTAGCCTGTCATGAATCGCCTTTTATGATAAGCATGATAAGAAGAAGTGTAAATCTTCTTCTTCTCCTCATGCAACTCTTTTTCTTCTTCTTCTTCTTCTTCTTCTTCTTCTTCTTCTTCTTCTTCTTCTTCTTCTTCTTCTTCTTCTTCTTCTTCTTCTTCTTCTTCTTCCCCTTTTTCTTTGCCTCCATTTACCGCAATGACGTGTTATGATCTTTTATGCGCACATTTTATTGCTCTTTATAAGTTGGTATTTATTTCCCTAAAGTTGTTTTTTGATACCATCACGTCATCTTTTACGAGGTCTTCCCCTTGGTCTGTATCAATTATAATTATTCAGTGTGGCTCTTTGTGGCAGATGGTACCAGGGCATTCTTGCATTTTATTTGTTGTTATTTTAATAAAGTGCATGACTGGTGTCAATCTAGTCATCTTATAATTTCCTCATTCTTAAAAATATATCTCACAGTTACCCCCGCAGTTCTTCACAGGCACTTCATCTCTGTTGTTTTGTGCTCATTGGTGCAGTAGACATCCATACTTTTTCCGTCATAACCTGCAACAGCCAGCGAAGAGTCCCAATACTAATTGTACCAGCAGCAGTCTGATTATATGTCCGTCTGGCCTTACCTCGGAGTTTGGAGTGTCGGTTAGATCCTCTGGTCACTGCCTGCAGCACCATTCTCTCCAAGCTGTGATAACAATCTTATGAGATTTGCTTGAGTACGTATGAGTACGTATCTTTATATGCAACAAAAGTGGCGATAGTTGTCCCGGTACTTGATTTGCCCTTTCACAACGTCTGCTTTTACCTAGTGTAATTACCTTTCTTAAAGTGATGCGCACCTTATACTGAACCTATACTTTTATGTGTATGTGAAACATGAACATTAAGTAGACACGCTGAGAAACATCTAACGGCAGTGGAAATTGTGGTTTGCGAGGAAATGCAAAGAATACCTTGGACTGACAGAAAAAGACATGAGATAGTTTTACCAGAAACTAATGAAAACCGTAAATTGATTAGGGAAATGAGACATAGACATTCTGAATCTTGGCGAGCGTTAACAGGAAAAATAAATTAGAAACATTTGTGACTGCTGGAAGAATTTATGGGAAAAGAGCCATGGGAAGGCAGAAAGATCAGATGGCTTGGCCATGTGACATAATCGGAACAGTAGCACAGGCCTAACCCGCCGTCTCCCTGGCCAAGGGGTTAACGACGTTGTTCGTAATCCCGAATATTCACGTGGGGGAAAACAGCTGCTGCGAGACTCGGCAGAGGATCGCGCCGCGCTGGTAACTAACGGTGGTTCGTGAGCCGGTCGTTCAGAAAGCAATGGAAAACTACTGAGCGTAAACACTTGCCTAGTACATCAACAGCAGCTAAAGATGCTGGTGTTGACTGTAACGTCCTGTAAGGGATATGCATAAAATTTGGTGGAACTGCGGTAAAGCTGTGAAAGTTTAAACAATATAAAATGACACAAAGTAGTGCAGCTTTACATAACAGAGTTACGACACATACAGAACGTTGCGGCGGTTAGCCTTCATCAGCAAACAAACACATTCACAAACACAACATACAGTCAAGGAGAACTCCTGTGACTACATTAGAAGGTGATGACAGGACGAGAGGAACAAATGCATGGAAAAATGGAAGCAATGAAGAGAAAATGAGAATTGACAAAATGTTAATTGAAAAGAATGTTAGTCGAAGAAAATGTTTAATAGAAAAACTGTTTATAGAGAAAAAAACTGCATACTCACCTCACGTACGGACCTGTAAATGACTACGGAAATTTCGGTTGTATTTGTATAACGGTGCTGGATGTTACGGTTCAGTGAGCACATAGAAAGAAGGGGGCGGGGTAGGAGGCGTGTAAAATTGACCATGACCCCATTGTGTTGTTGGTCTGGGTGGACTGGTGTGCATGAACACGCGTACATACATAGACACACTTCAACAGACAAACTGCTAGTGTATGTGGACATATGTACAGTCCATGCAAGAAGAGAGAGAGACAGACAGACAGAGAGAGACAGAGAGAGGAAAAGTGCCTGCGACCTTGTAACTCTGTTATGTAAAGCTGCACTACTTTGTGTCATTTTATATTGTAAGGGATATGCAACGTTTAAAAAAAAAACCAAGACTGGTGATTATGTGCGATGGCGAACCGTGACGACCGCTCACGCCTTTCAACGTGGCACGTAATGATGATATCATGATTGTATACTGAAATCTTTCCGTCGTAATGATTGATTGGTTGATTGATTTAGGAATCTTTCCGTCGTATTGTCCTACCTATGGAAAGCACTGTTAATACGTTGCAAACATTTAACCCGTGAAGCACCCGTTGTCTTATATGGGGATTCAAACGAAAACCTTAAATTTTTTTTTGTTTTTGTGATGAATATATTCTGTAAGTAAAGAATAAATGTATCATTTTTTGGTGGGTACGGGGGGTGTGTTACACACTGAAAGTGGCGATCTTCGATGGTTTCAACCGTTGCGCGGGCAGTATAGGGTCGAGCATTGTCATGTTGCAAAAGGACACTTTTACTCAGTAGCCCACGTCGTTTGGATTTGATTACTGGTGGAAATTTCCTGCTCCACTCATACACTTGCAGGACTGACAGGCATGCATCACTATGCTGAACCTTCAGTTTCATCCCTTCACTGGTTTTAAAAAAAAACTGATAACAGAACGCTGTTCCTCTGTGGTACATGTAAAAAGTTGGGTGGCCATATTTAAACTGTCCTGAAGACGTCACTGTCACCTCTTCTGCACCGTGATGTCACGTGCTTAACACTCTTGACATCTTTAACAACAATATTGACCTGTTACAAGACAATGGCATGGTTATTGTAATTTCTATCATACTTGTAAGGTTTACATTTGAAGCCCTCTCGCACAAAAGGGTTGTTAGTTTAAGCTACAGTAGTTTCGCATTTTTTTTCTTTTTTTCTTGCATATCCTTTACAGGACATTGCTGTCAACACCAGCATCTTTCAGCTGTATGTTGATGTCTTGGCAAGATTACGCTCAGTAGTTGTAGTTTCGCATACCTAGTTTAAAATCAGACGTAGGCTGTTTGGAAGCAAACCGCCTTGCGTTAATTTTCACATTAGTATGAGCATCGGTCGTTCAGAAAGCAATGACAGACTACTAAACGTAACACTGTTTAGAAAATCACAAACAGTCAAACAATTGGTGGCATTGATTGCGAGATCCCGAAAAAGACACGCAATTACCTTTTAACGCAAATGTATGAACTTATTTTTAAAATGAATACATTGTCAAATGAAATATAGGTTGTTGTTGTTTTTTTTAATTTTTTTTTTATTTAGTTCGTTATTTATTTATTTATTTATTTACTTATTTATTTATTGTTGTGGTTTATACTGTGGATTGGGGTATGTGAGACGCGCAGTTTCATAATTACCCCACATACCGTGTCCAAACCAGTCGCGGACGATTTGGAAGCCAACAACTTTGCGTTGATTTGCTTAGTGTGAGACGTCAGCCGTTCAGAAAGCAATGGCAAACACTCAATTAAAATTGCCTAATGAATCACAAAATATAACTAAGCTTCTGCTCAGAATCATAATGAGAAGAACCAGAAAGAAAATAAAAATGGAAATTAGTGAAGAACAGTATGGATTTGTGGAGGGAAAGGGCACAAATAATGCAATATATACATTACGGACACTAATAGAAAGGTCAATAGAGAAACAGAAAGACATATATTTATGCTTCATAGATTATACTAAGGCATTTGATAAAGTAAAACATGATGAACTGATTAAAATGTTGGAAGATATCAACATTGATGGGAAAGATTTAAGAATAATAAAGAATATTTACTGGAACCAAGTAGCAGCAATTAAAACTGGAAATAAAGAGGGTAGTTACGAACACATAAAGCTAGGAGTACGACAGTGATGTGTCTTGTCACCAGATCTCTTCTCCCTATATAGCGAAGTAATTATGAGAGAGATCAAAGAGATGCCAGGAATACTAGTTGGAGGTTATATTATAAATAATATACGCTATGCAGATGACACAGTATTGGTGGCAGATAAATCAACAGACCTACAACAATTGTTGGACACTGTAGTAACAGAGTGCAAGGAAAGGACTCTCCTTGAATACAAGAAAACAGTAACAATGGTGATATCAAAGAAAATGGTGACACCAAAATGTGACATAGAAATAGAAGGAAAATTCTTAACCAAGTGGATAATTTTAGATACCTAGGGGCATTTATAACATCAGATGGAAGATGTACAACAGAGATTAAGAGCAGAATAGGGCAAGCAAAGCCGCATTTCAGAAAATGAAGAGTATCTTATGCAATAAGTCACTATCACTGAATGTAAGAAAGAGAGTGCTGAAATGCTATGTAGAACCAGTTTTGCTGTATGGCAGTGAATCTTGGAATGTAAATGAACAAATTAAGAAGAAATTAGAAGCAACAGAGATGTGGTTCCTGAGACGAATGTTGCGAATTCCTTGGACTGCCAGAGTAACTAACGACGACTGCCTGAAACAGGCTAATGAAACTAGAACATTATATACAACAATAAGAAAGAGACAAACAGCTTTCTTTGGTCATGTGATGAGAAGAGAGGCATTGGAGAACATCGTGACAACTGGAAAGATCGAGGGGAAGAGAGGCAGAGGCAGACCAAGAGAAATGATGTTGGATGGATTGAGACGGTGGCACGGAGGAATATCAGCGGCAGAGTTGATCCAGAAAACCAAAGACCGAGATCTGTGGAGAGCCATGAACGCCTACGCCAGCTGGCAGGGCACTTGATGATGATGATGAATAAATCACAAAAGACAATAAATGTTGCGATTGATTGCAACGTCCTATAAAGGATAAGAATTACAAACAATTAGGTATATTTAGCTCCTGCGAAAAGAAGAGACATACTAAACACAGACACAGTGTACATACCTTACAGTGGACTCCATACATGTGAAAACAAAGTGAGGATTATCAAAAACAAGAAACAATCAACAAATATTTAATAATGAAGTAATACAATAAAAAGACTCTGTTTTCACCTGTATGGAGTCCATTGTAAGGTATGTACACTATGTGTTTAGTATGTCTTTTCTTTTCGCAGGAGCTAAATATACCTAATTGTTTGTAATTCATAGTGTTATATCCTGCTGCAGCCGCTGCTTCTTTTGTTCATATGAAGGATATGCAACTAACTTTTGTACAATTAATTCCCTTCGATATTTGCGATAATTGTCTCAAAATATACACACACACATCTCCTTTTTTCGCCAGATTAGAGCCGGCAATACCCAGACTACATGTGGTAATAGTCTGTATCAAACTGTTTGATCGTAATTAGCAACTAACGAGAGTTTCAGAGGTGCAGTGTCTATTTCTAAATAGGTTCTTGATATGGTCCCTGCCATGTGGCGTTGGTGATCATGTCTTACAACACAGCTTTCTGTATCTCGCGCTTTCAATAATTTCTGAAAGTTTTAGAAGTGCAGTGTCTATTCCTAAATAGGTTCTCGTTATAGTCCAAGCCGTGTGGCGTTGGTGATCATGTCTTTCCACAGCCTTCTAAATTTCGCGCTTTCAGTGATTTCTCAGACCCACATTCCTCCATGCCATGATGTCAAAATGCCCAGTATCTTCTCTCTTGGTCTCCCCCCTGCATCTCTCACCCTCCAGCCTTCCCGCTGTGACGACAAACTCCAGCTTTCCACTTCTCATGACATTTTGTAGAATCGGGCAGTTGTAAATAATATTGCTATTAGATTCATTTTGTCGCCCAGCAAACAAAAGTATACGTTTTTATTGGTTTTAATCAATAAGATTCCAGTTACTTATAAATTATGACCTCTTATTTAAAGTGTTTTCTGTAAAGGTTTCAGGGGTGCAAAGTGGCAAGTGACTGTTTCCCCTCTTTGCTCATTTTAATTTACTGTATTTTCACTTGCCACTTTGCACCCCTGAAATTAGCTAAAACGTTAATATCTCGTTATGTAGAAGTACTCTAGAGCAGTGGTTCTCAACCTTTTTTGGCCCGTGCCCCCTTCACCACATTTTCAGAACGTCATCCCCCCCCCCCCCTTTTCGTATTTCCTACCTAAAAATTTGGCCCGTGCCCGCCTTCACCTTATTTTCAGAACGTCATTCCCCCATTTCGTATTTCCTACCTAAAAATCCCGGCCCGCCCCTACACAGTATACGTAATAATGGAAGCTAAATGTAATAGCACATACTAAAACAAGTCTAAACGTCCACATAAAACATGATTTGTGGGTCTACTTACTTTATAAATTGAATTTTAGATGGTTGAGACGTACAGAACCGTACGGTATAAAGGGAAAAACAATATCAAGTAATCGGTTCTTGTATTAACGCGATCTTGAAATAATCTTAATTCCCCCCTGGAAACTCTAAAATTCCCCCCTGGGGAAGTAAAAATAATGCATCAGAAGTATCACGAATACCACCCCGGCATTAAATGTGTAGATGACGGTCAGCCTGGCCGAATGGTTAAGAGTTCTCGTTCTTAAACATCTGGTGTGCTGATGCTGTGGTAGGGGGTTCAATCCCTACACCGGTCAGTTTGACTAAAAAGTTAACTTGTCCTTGAGTTGGGGACGTAAATTACAAGTATCTCTGAAGTCGGAGTGGGTTCGCCTGATGGCGAGGGATACTGGTAATAGAGAAAGCTAACCCACACGCAAAGTTCAGTCCAGGGCTACTAGAAGTAGTCTTCAAATCGAGCGAGAGCAAAACAAAATTGTGCAGATGCAAAATGTTACACGTCCTTTGCATGACGGTGGATCAACAAGGTTGATTTTCCAGGTAGTTTTACGTTCAGTAGTTTGCCATTGCTGCCTGAACGAGAAGTCAACGTTTTAATCTAGCTGACCGGGGTGTGGATTGAACTCACAGCCCTGTCATCAGCGCAAGGAAGTTTAAGCGCTGGCGCGTTAAACGCCCTAGACCACACTCAATTCTAAAGCACTTTTTGCAAACAATCTAAAAAGCTCTGGCTATATGGCTAAAAGAAGACAAGGATCATTTTCAGTTTTCGAGACGCGATGCTGTTTATAAACGAGTTTTCTTCGATAGACTATCAAATTTGAATAACGAAGACACAAACAATAGATTGCACGATTTATTGCCTGGCATATTTCGCCAACGAGATGCAGCGAAATATGCCAGGCAATAAATCGTGCAATCTGTTGTTTGTGTCTTCGTTATTTAAATTGACTACGGGAAGACTATCAGATGTTTACTTTACAACCGCTGTGGTGTAGTGGTTAGTACACTTTCTGCCATCTCCAGCAGTGCAGTTGTTAATTTTCCGAATGGTACAGCTCGACCCAACCTTATCAAAACGGGTAACGGATAATTTCCAAAACATTGTCTGGAAAGGAAGGCGATAAAAAAAGTCGCTTAAAAGTCGACAGGGTCGACTTCATTGCACCGGGTGTTATCCCATATGGCTCGGTCTCTTTCTGAAGCGCGGAAAGCGTCGCACAAAGCACGAACTCCGTAGCTCTAGCGACGACCCACAGAAGTCTCCGAAAAATTTAATTCGTGAACCGAAGGACGCGGCCCGGAATCGAACCCACAACCTTCGGAGCCCGAGTTAAACGGCTTGACCACTTCGCCAAAGAGACTCCCCAGGAAGGCGATAATAAAAGATAATTCTTATTCTTCCCCTTCTTCTTCTCCTCATCCAGGGTATGTGTGTGCCATACCTAGCTATACACCACAGTCCATCAGTGAGTCCGAGTTCGGCAAGCATTTGTGTAAGGTTGACGTCCTCAAGATGGGAGACATGTTATTAGATACCAGCGGTTTTGTTTTAAATGTCCAGCCTTATGCAGGGATCGAACCCAGTACCTTCTGAGTCTGAGGCGGACATGGTAACCTCTCAGCCACGGAACTAACTACCCCATGTTAAGTGGCCTAGAATCTGTACAGACTAACACTTACACACCAACGCTCGTGTCTGCTATGGGACTACGTGTGCTTAGTTTTACCACACATTACAAACTGAGGTTGATCCAGGTGACACATTTCCTGCATGTTCGAAACATTCCAGCTCTCGTCAGAACATTCAAGCTCTCATTAGAACATTTCAGCTCTCATCAGAACATTCAAGCTCTCATCAGAATATTCAAGTTCTCACCAGAACATTCCATCTCTCATCAAAACATTTTACAGCTCTCATCAGAACATTCAAGCTCTCATCAGAACATTTCAGTTCTCATCAGAACATTTCAGTTCTCATCAGAACATTTCAGCTTTCACCAGAACATTCAAGCTCTCATTAGAACATTTCAGCTCTCATTAGAACATTTCAGCTCTCATCAGAACATTTCGGCTCTCATTAGAACATTTCAGCTCTCATCGGAACAATTTCCAGCTCTCATCAGAACATTCAAGCTCTCATCAGAACATTCAAGCTCTCTCCCCACCCCCGCCCAGCCTTTCCTCCCATAATCCAAAAAAACCTCTCAATGCTCCACGGCAATTCTAAACGAAAAGTCGCAGCCCTTATGTATTTAGATTATGTATGTTGAACCCTTATGTATTTATGTATTTAGATTGGCAGAATTCTTAAACACTAACGAAGATGGTAGTGCCAAAACAACAATGTTGCCTACTAAATAAGAAAAATCGGTACTCTAGGTCATTTTAGAAAAAGAAATAAAAACTACACAGGGTCTTAAGAACCACGACAGTCGAGAATAAATAAATGATCTTTAATTAGCAGATGCTGGTTGGTGCTAACTGATCGGGGAAAAGATCTCGAAGGAAAAGTACACGTCAGTGGACACACTATTTTCTGTTGCCTAGCCTAGAGCAGGAGCCGGCAACCTTGTTGCGGTGTTGTGCCGAAGTATTATTGTAAGGTAACTCTGCGTGCCAACCGAAGTCCACCATAGTCTGTGTCATACTCGTATGTCCAAGTCTTACAACGAACGTATATCAAGTTTTTGCCCTTTTGAAATGTTTTAACGCATCGTAGTATTTGGTAAAAGTGTCCCACGAGAAAAGACGGAAATAAAATTAAGTCAAGATCAATCATTATTGCTTCACACTCATTCGGCTAGTTTGTATCAGATCACACACTCTTACCGCCAATGTCAAACATCTTTCTTTTTGAAGGGACGTTAAAACAAGAATAAGTTTAAAAGATTATATGCTTCTATGGAATTAAAATTGTATACTGTATTTCAATTAATTCAGCTGTCATTTACTGTCAATATAGTACATTGCGGTGTATGGCGGGGGAGGGAGGGGGGGGGGGTATTTGAGCCTGAGGAATTAAGGCCGCCTGGCTAGTGCAGTCGCCGCGAACTGTGTAGGTTAGGATTTTCTTTTTGCCCCCGACAGAAAATAACCCCACACCTTACCGAGGGATCGAACCCGGGTTTCCCGAAGGGGAGTCCGGCGTTCTAGCCACTCGGCCAGCCGCTCCTCCCTCACTAACTCAGCGTGCCATTGAAAATTGTTCCACGTGCCACGCCTGGCATGCTTGCCGTAGGTTGCCGGCTCCTGGACCAGAGTGTCGGTTACTTCATTCCCCCTGTGTTAACACACAAGAATAGCCACTAACTTTCCTTTTTATCTATTTCAGGAAAAGGTCATAGAAACTATAAAACATTAGAGACGAAAAGTGTCGTTTTTAGAGTTGATGACAGATGTCTACGAAATATACTAATTTACTATGAAAACAAAATAAAAACACGCGAAAAGTATTAAACCAGCACCTACCTTTAGCAGCAGCGATGAACAGGACTAATAAAAAGCCGAAAACGAAGCTGATCTGCAAAGCCTTCATTATGTTGGTCCAACCTTCGAACCCGATGGCCTTCGGCACGTGTCGCCAATAAAGTTAATGCAAACGCTCTGGTTGGTTTACTAATTTATTTACAGTGATCTGGCCAGTGACCGCTGCCTCGGAAGTTCTCAGTGATGGCACATGGACTGGAAAAAAATAATACTGTGGTCACTTGATGGCTTGTCCCGACTGCAGAGTCCTGCTACCTATTTATATAGAATCAGCAAGTTTTTAGTTGTCTCTCACACCTGACTCCACTTCCGCGCGTGCAACTCTTCGCGGGAGGAGTCAGTATTCGCGTGGCTTTCTTTGCTCACGCATAACAAGCTCCTTCATTCCGAGAGCAAGCACTTTCTATAGGGGGCTTCCTGTGACAAATTATCACGCATGCTACAAGTAGCACCTTCTCCTGCAACCGTGAAATAGTAAGTGAACGTGAGAGGCGGACTCATACACCTAGTTAGGTAGTAATGTGGACGCAGATAGGGGAACAGATAAAGATATTAAAATAAAAAGTACCGAGTGTTTGTTAAGTCTCACCTACACCTTGTATGTAGAACAAATTTGAAAAATGAAGTACATGATGTCATCAAAAAATGTGCTATACTGTCATCATGAAGCAATATGCAACCACTGGATGTCATCTGCTGGAGTAATGATTTGCACTCCAAAGAGAATATTGTTATTTACGGAGGGATTTTTTAAATTTATTATTTGGGAAAGGGGGGGGGGGGGGGGGGGGTTTAACAAGTGTTTCGAAATGGCGGTCGATACACACGGATGGTTGTTCAAAGATTTATAGCAAGATTTCCTGATAAACAACCTCCTCGTCACATTACGGTTAGAAATTTGTTGAATAAATTTCTTGCTACGAGAAATGGATACTTCATTGGTACTTTTTAGCTTCCCCAAAACAGCGTTGGGTCATAGGAGTGACTATTGTAACTAATGTAATGAATTTTTAGCACATTTTCTGATGACATCATGTATTTCATTTTTCAAATTTGTTCTACATACAAAGCGTACGCAGACTTTACAAACACCCGGTACAATAGGTAAGATGAGCTTTCATGGCACTAGAAATCTTGTGGAAGTGAACAGAAAATAAACTTAGCACCAAACTTAGAATTTTTAACTGTAACGTTAAATCGTAACTGCTGAATAGATCAGAAACATGGAAAACAGTTAGAACAATTACTACACGAATACAAACATTCATTAATTATTGCATGCCAGAATGAGATTAAAACCGTATAACAGACTCGCCATTGTGGACTCTTGGAGAGAACTAAACAAATACCAGTGAATCCAGAGGTGAGGACACGAACACTGAGAACACGTGACAATACTATACCTATTACACAGGAAATCAATTGGGGAACCCTTTGAGGCCACTAAGACAGTCCATAAATAAACACACATAGTATTGTTTGACGCTCATAGGAGGAGAAGAAGGAAATAGAAATTAGAGGACTCACTAGACAACATAAAATTTGAAAGCTATAGTTACCGACCGGGATTCAAACCTGGCACCTCCAAATGCGACGCATGATCAACTAGACACTCCTGCCAACTGGGATTCGAACCTGTCATCTCCAAATGAGAGCAACAATGTATTCCCTTGGTGAATTCAAACACAAAAGTTAAAATCAGTATATTGTGCGATTTATTGCCTGAGATATTTCACTGCATCTTATCTTGTCGCTATGCACCTGATGTTTAAGTCCTCATCTCAGGCACAAAATATTAGATCTGTCAGATAAACAAGATGCGGCCCCATAAATGGATTTATGATGCGTCAAAGATGGATATATTTATCCTTGTTACTTCTCTTCTGATATTCTCTACTGTGCCTTCAAATATTGCTGCGAATCCTGGAAAGTTAGTAAACAGACGAAAACATCTTTGGAAGCCTTGGAGATGTGATTTTATAGAAGAATGCTGAATATAAATTGGACAGCCAAAGTGAGCAATCTGGACATTTTGAGGGAAGCAAATTCACAAAGACAACGTATCACATCAGAAAAAAAAAAAAACACAGTCATCATTCTTTGGCCACATTATGAGAAGACATAAACTGGAGCATGGTGTAACAACCGGATAGATTTGTGAAAAGAGAGATGGAGGAAGACAGTGGGAAAAACATTGACAATCTTGTGCCATGGCACTGAAGGGGTCAACACACAATCCATGCCGTCGGAGATTGCAATTTGTGGAGGGGGCAAGATCGCCCAAGCCAACTGGCAAGGTACAGGATGACGATGCTTGTTCTGAATTGTGTCGGAGCGGTGGGGGTATAGTGGTTAGTGAGCTCGTTTGCCACGACCATGGTCCAGCAATCTCCAGCAGATGCAAGCTTGTTTCCCCGACCTGTACGGTTCTAAGGGAGCCGCGGTAGCATAGCGGTTAGACTCTCGCCTCCCTGTCCGGTAATTAAGGGTTCGAATTTGCATCAGGGACGGATTTTTAAACTTTGTCTCGGACTCCAAGATTGAGCCAGCCTAAAATGGGTACCAAGAAATTTCTTGGAAAGTAATGTAACTGACCCCGTCAGCTATCACATGCCGATTTGTCTATAAAAATATGGGTCTAGCATCATAAGTTCAATGTTCTTAAAGGCGTGAAAAACAAAGGTTCTTTACTGTTACTTTGTTTTATTTGCGTGAGAAATGTGTCAAGTTGATTAATATTCGCTAGGACAAAAAGATGTAAAGACGGCTAGACATCGCCCGACGCTAATGAGCCGATCATCCTTTGCAGCATAATTCAGTTGACAGTTTCTTATGTTTGCTTTTGTTGGTAAGATCGATCTTTCTGGAGTGTTCTGTGATGTGACATCTGTGCTGTGTTTTTTATCATTGATGTTGGCATGAGATATGGTGTATCTACACGTGTGGTCTTGTTTGTTTAAAGGTAACAACCAATGTCTCTTCTTCTTCTTCTTCTTCTTCTTCTCTTCTTCTTCTTCTTCTTCTTCTTCTTCTTCTTCTTTTCTCTTCTTACTCCAATCTTTCTTTCCCTCCTCCTTCTCCTCCTTCCTTCTTCTTCTTCTTCTTCTTCTTCTTCTTCTTTCTTCTTCTTCTTCCCTTCTTCTGCTTCTTCTTCTTCTTCTTCTCCTTATCCCTCTTACTCCCTTCTTCCTCATTGCTCCCTCCCCTCCTCCTCTTCTCTTTTCTTCTCTTCTTCTTCTTCTCTTCTTCTTCTTCTTCTCCTATCCTCCCTATACTCCCTATTTCCTCCTTCCTCCTCCTCCTCCTCCTTGTTCTTTATTTCTTCTTATCTTCTCTTCTTCTTCTTCTTCTTCTTCTTCTGCTGCTCTCTTTCTTCTCTCTTCTTCTTCTTTTCTTCTTCTTCTTCTTCTTCTTCTTCTTCTTCTTCTTCTTTTCTTCTTCTTCTTCTTCTTATCCCCCCTCTTACTCCCTCTTCCCTCTTCCTCCCCTCCCCCTTCTTCTTCTTCGTTTCTTCTTTTCTTCTTCTTCTTCTTCTTCTTCTTCTTTTCTTTTCTTCTTTTTTCTTCTTTTTTCTCCTTATCCTCCCTCTTACTTCCTCTTTCCTCCTCTTCCTCCTCCTCCTCCTCCTTTTCTTCTTCTTCTTTCTGCTTCTTCTTTCTTCTCTTCTTTTTCTTCTTCTTCGTCGTCTTCTCTTCTTCTTCTTCTTCTTCTTCTTCTTCTTCTTCTTCTTCTTCTTCTTCTTCTTCTTCTTCTTCTTCTTCTTCTTCTTCTCTTCTTCTTCTTCTTCTTCTTCTTCTTCTTCTCCTTATCCTCCCTCTTACTCCCTCTTTCCTCCTCTTCCTCCTCCTCCTCCTCCTTCTTCTTCTTCTTCTTCTTCTTCTTCTTCTTCTTCTTCTTCTTCTTCTTCTTCTTCTTCTTCTTCTTCTTCTTCTTCTTCTTCGTCTTCTACTACTACTACTACTACTACTACTACTACTACTACTACTACTACTACTACTACTACTACTACTACTACTACTACAGCTACTACTACTACTTCTACTACTACTACTACTACTACTACTACTACTACTACTACTACTACTACTACTATTACTACTACTACTACTACTACTACTACTACTACTGCTACTACTACTACTTATTTTCATCTCCCAAAGGAGCATAGGCCTCTATCTATTTCACACCACGTCCTTTGCATACTTGTTCATGATTGCTTGGATTTTACAGCTGAAGCAATTTACGAAATTAGGTAGCCAGTCACATGTTAACCTTTCTGGGTCAGTTCTTACGACATGTATGGTAGGTTACATTCTCATTGTTCTTTGCTTTCCATATGGGCCCGTTAACAGACTGGCGAAAGTTTTCCTAAGACACTATTATTCTTTGGCAATAAATGTCCGTTGAAAGCGAAACGTCAAGCAACATGCAGTATTTTAAAAGGTAAGAAGGATAACATGAATACTCTGCGCTTCTCATCGTCAACGCGCAATCATGCTCTTCCACAAAGATATGTTAAATTAATTGCAGGTGATGGATGGAGCTGAGGAGCAGCCGACAGATAGTTGTTGATTATGGTTTCAAGATTCGCAATGTTAAACAGAGGATTTCTTTATAGAGACAGTGGTTACCGTCACGGACCAGTATGGTCACTGTCAAGACAATTTTGACACTTTTGACATGCACCAAAGACGAACAGAAGGAACAGAGTTCTGTTATCCGTTTTATTTTTTAATCAGTGACGGGGTGAAACCTGTATAAAAATTCATCGGCGAATGAAGATCCAGTATGATAATACATGCCAGCAAGTGTATGAGTGGAGTCATTCATGTCTGTACATGATGCAATATGCTGTGGACAGTTTGTACACCAACGCCACACGGCATGAACTATAAGACAATGAACAATTGATGAATTATATAGTCTTCAAATCTGACGCATGTCAAATTATTGTTTGTGGTGGGGATGTGGATGTAAGATACAGTCCTTGTTTACATTTATTTCTTACCTGTATAGACACTTTATTGTTTACTTCCAAACTTACCTGTGTAAATTGTTGTGTCAGTAAGCGGAAAGAAATGTACCGAAAACGGGACTGGCTGTTGCCGACCTGATACTAGGGTCTACATAAAACACAAAATATGACTAGAAAGCTCGTTGACAGGAATAGTACACACAGATTCGTCGAACGCTTCGGACAGTCTTCATCTGCTGAAGGTTCTAAACTAACTGGGATATCACATCAGCAGACTAGAAATTATAATTTCGCGTTTCCGTCTTGGTAGCTGTACATAGTTTCATTCTAGTGACTACAGTTATATACAGTTCATCGTCGATGGAAGCGGCAGGGACTGGTGTTCTAGTGACTGCTGCTTCCATCGACGATGAACTGTATTTTTCGTGGAGGACTTTTGTGTCGGCATTCTGGCGCCGCATTATGTACAATGAATTGCTTTTACATCTGTCCGCGGTTGTTTCGTAGCGTGAACTGCATGTTCGGAAAAATGGCGGCTGGCTGTGTCTCAAAACGGAGTGGTTTGCCTTATGCAGAAATGTGTGGCTGCTGGTTTTCTATTGACTGCCGCTTCCATCGACGATGAATTTTATTTTTAGTGGAGGACTTTTGTGTTGACATTCTGGCGGCGGCATTATGCACAGTGTAACTGTGCGGGTTGTTGGTTTGTCGAGACTCCTATCTGTTCCACTTTTCACATGGGGCAGTGAGGAGCATTTTATGTGATATTAACTGGCACAGGAACGGAGCATAATGGGGAGGTCCCGTTGCTATGAAGTTGGAACCGCGACTAACTAACTAATTAATTAACTAACTAACTAACTAACTAACATAGTTAATTAAAGTCAATGAACAGATGTAAGTGTAAATCATCAGTCTTGAGGTTGACCATTCAGTAAATGTGGACGCATTCTCCACCACCAGCCCCCAACCCCACCTCCATCCTTTTTTTTAAAAAGCATGATTGTTTCATGTAGAAAACAGTATACAAACTTCGGATATATGTGTTATTGCTTTATGCTACAACATTGCTTCATTGGTCAGTGAATTGAATTGTTTAGTAATGTATATTTGGATTCTGTTCACGCTGTGTGTGTGTGTGTGTGTGTGTGTGTGTGTGTGTGTGTGTGAGAGAGAGAGAGAGAGAGCATTGACTTGTGTTCAATGTATTTATCTTATCTTATTTTATATGTGAAAATAAACGTTGCTGGATGCAACAATAAATAAGCAAACAAAAGAAAGAAAGAAAGAAAGAAATCTGACGAGCCGAGCAACAAAAAACATAAGTAAAATTAACTTCGATAGGATGGATATCTTATAATTCTCCGGGACATACCGAGTCGAGGGTTTAAAATTTACCGCAGACCATTCGGAAGCAGACTGCCTTGCGCTGATTTCAATAGTATGAGCGTCGAAAGCCTTGGCAAACATCTGAACGTAAACATTGTTTAGTAAATCACAAACAGGCATATGAATGCTGGAGGTGACAGCGACGTCCTGTAAAGGACACGCAGCAAACTTTATCATATGATAGAGATGATTGGAGGATCGTGATCGACATTGTCTGTACGAGACAAGTCACACCACGACGACCAAGACGATGACGAAACTAGCAGACGTCAGCGTAAATTGCTTCCCTTGATTTATGTATTCAAATAGACTCACCAGGAGGGAGATACCGTTGCTTGCATTTCCATTTAATGTTGACTGCGCGTGATTCGGGAACTTCATTTAATGGAATTTGCTTGCTTGCACCCCCGGCTGATTCTCATATTAGATTTATCTTATTTGTTTTCCCTAGAGCGTTTTTCTGTCGGCTTCACGTGCGTGCGGACGTTGTGGGCAGGCGCTGGGGCTGTCAATCCGACTGTTTGGGTTTTCTCACGCGCTTTTTGTTCATAATCACTGTTCCCATAATTTCGTTTGATTTGTTTGTGTAATAATGGAAAGAATTCTGGAGATAGTTGCTTGACGCAGGGAGGTTAAATAACATTGTTAGGCGTAGGAAGGATATTGCTTCTGCGTGGGAGGGGTGAAAAGTTAACTCACAAAGAGAACTGATTACTCGCATCATAAGAAGAGTCCATATTCTTTGGACATGTCATGAGAAGGGTTGACTTCTCGTCCTTGACTTGGAGACATGAATTGCAAGTACCTCAGAAGTCGGCATGGGTTGACCGGGGGGCGGTTAATAGGGAAAGCTAAAATAAGTCGTGTGGATTACGCTTGAGTTCAAAGCGTGTTAACAATACAACAAAAAAAGCAAAACGAGAAGGAGAAAGAGTACATCGTGACAACAAGAAACATGGAGAGGAAACGGGGATGACCGAGAGAGAAGAGCTGGACAATTGACATCATTACGTGGAGGCACATCAGTTTCGGAAATTAATGGCTATGGGAGTCTCCGTGGCGAAGTGGCCAAGCCGTCTGATTCGGGCTCTAAAGGTTGTAGTTTCGATTCCGGGCCGCGACCTTCGAGTCATGAGTACATTTTCCCCCGGAAACTCCTGAGGGTCGTCGCTGGAGCTACGGAGTTCGTGCTGTGTGCGACGCTTTCCACGCTGCGGAAAGAGACTGAACCATATGGGATAAAACCTGGTGCTATGAAGTCGACCCTGTCGACTTTTAAACGACTTTTTTAATTAATGGCTATACACGAGACATAAGGTTGTGGACAGATATGACCACCAACACCACACGGTATGGACTGAAGGGAGAAGACAGCTTAAGGGGGTAAAATCACAAAGGGCACATAATGTATAACAATGTTGGAGATTCAAATAGGCGGTTGTCTGAAACCTGCTTGGATAGTGTCGGGGTTGAGAGGTTGCCGCATCCGCTTCAAGCTCTGAAGACACCTGGTTTGAATCCCAGTATAAGGCTGAACATTTATAACAACCACTACCGGTTTCTTAATGATATCACGTGTCACAATCTAATTGGGTAATGATGAGATCGGATGCTTAGTCTTCTCGGATATGGCCGAAAAACGGGAGGTCCCTGTGTAATTGTGTGTGCTCGTTAAAGATCCCGGGACATTTGGAGATCTCAGAAATATGGTCGTAAGGCCGCCGCCCTGACCAAATGTTACGGAAAGGAAACGCACCCATGGGTAGGTAGAGCCCTCTAGACTTGTACCATATGTCCAGTACGGCATGTAAAACTTGGTGCTTTACTTGACTATGTTCACTTATCTCCACTTCTCTCATCAGAGTACTAATTGAGTAAGTCAAGGACCCTTGTGCATGTGTAGAGTCGAATTTTGACTTGGGCTGCCACGTCGGAAGTATAGGCGTCCAGCGGGATATTGACCACATCACCGCAGGGAGGCTGAGTGGTCTATAAAATATGGACCTAACACCAGTATGCCCCAAGGAGTGTTAAAAGGGTCCTTGACATTGTCATTTTACCTTGCCGTGTGGGTGTTTGCTCCCACTTGTGGATACCATTGGAGTTGTCTCACTGCACGTCTAGCGGGCGCTGTAGCGTAGTCGATGGGAAGATACACCGACAGTGTCATGAGCGTGGTTGGATGAGACTGAGGCCTGCATTCGTCATCTGGCCAGGTGAGGGAAAGGCTGGTGACCTCTTCCTCCGTGCAGTCAGGCCTACCAAACGTGGTGGCCTTATCGCATCACGGGCCCATAGCAGATACAACGCGGATGACATGTTTTTGTTTTCTTTTGTTGTTGTTTGTTTATTTGTTTGTTTGTTATGTCTAACTACACGAAGGCTGTGCTTCTGTATGTCTAAGTATATGAAGGCTATTTTTCTGCGTGCCTAAATACATGAGGGATGTTTTTCTGTATGTACAACTTCATGAAGACTGTTTCTCTGTTTGCTTAACTACATGAAGGCTGTTTTTCTGTTTGTCTAACTACATGAAGGCTGTTTTTCTGTATGTCTAACTACATGAAGGCTGTTTTTCTGTTTGTCTAACTACATGAAGGCTGTTTTTCTGTATGTCTAACTACATGAAGGCTGTTTTTCTGTGTGTCAGGTTTGGAGTATGGACAACATGATTTGTACACAGACCCTGGTCAGACATCAAGGGAGCGTGGCCTGCTTAGCTGTGTCCAGAGGCCGCATATTTTCCGGGGCAGTGGACAGCACTGTCAAGGTACTGTCTTTATTACACGTCATTCTCAGAATCTGTATCGTGTGTTTCTTATCTGACAGACTTCTAAAATAATGGTTGAACAGCGTAAGGCGCTTGCATTGACTTCATTGCAGCAGGTCTTACCACATGTGGCTTAGTCTTGACTCTCTTTCTCTCTTTCTGTTCCTCTCCCACCCTCCCTGTCTCTCTCCCTATCTCTCTCCGCCTCTCTCCTTCCCTCTCTCCTCTCGCTCTCTTTCTCTCTCTCTCCCTCTCTGCTTAACTGGCTGAGTCTCTTTTCACAAATCACGAACTTCGTGGCTTCAGCGATGACCAGGGGTCTCCAAAGAAAGAAGATTGTCTATTAAGAAGGTAGTCTGTCTGTAAAGAAGATAGTCTGCCATTGTTTTCCTTCTTGACAGTGATCACTCTGGTCAGTGACAGTAGCTAGTGTCTCTGTAAAGAGACCTTCTGCTTATCGTTGCAAACACCAGACCGTGACCAACAGTTATCTGTTGACTACTCTGAAGCAGGTGGGAGCGCAAGCGCAATTGAAATACCACTACTTTTATCGTTTCTTTACTTATTCAGTCGTGGTGATTTGTCCGCAACAGACGAGTGTTATCTCCGGCAGGCCTATTCCCGTTGATCTCGGGATCCGCACGAGTCAGGCGGAGAGTCTGACCGTAGTACACACTTACACAGGTCCAGACACTTGCGATTGACAGGTGTACGTGCCCAGTGGTCCGGGCGCGTATACGACCCTTACCTGCGGGGCTTGGCTGAATGCCTCTAAGTCAAAGTCCCAAGGTTTAGGGTCTGGCCACTGCTCGCCTCCTGCTCGTGGAGTGGGGGGGGGGGGGGGGGCGCGAGGTCTCGGAGGTTTGGCGCTTAGCCGCCAGCCATCTGCAGCCTACCTTGCTCCAGACGTACTGGTTATCCATTCCTCTGGATCACATTTGACAGGAGCCTATCCTTCAAGGACCATGTGGAGACGGTTGTGACAAGATCTCAAAAGGGACTCACTGCACTTAAAACTATGGCTGCAATGGACACAGAGCAGAGAATGCTTTTCACACTATACCAGCACTTGATCCTCTCAGTAATTGATTATGGATTAGGTCTGCTCACTGTCTCAGAGAGTCAGCTGGTGAAGTTAGAGCGCATACAGAACGAAGCTATGCGGATCGTTCTGGGATGCACTAGAGACACCCAAGTAGTGTGTATGCGTTACATCTTTGGTCTGCCGAGTGTTGCTGGTAGGCTCAAGGTGATGCAGGCGAAGGCATACCTCAGAGTAGCTGCAGACACAGACCACCCACTGCATGAGGCGCTGGACGTAGTTAAGGGTCAGCGACTGATAAGAGGGAAATCATGGATGGCTCAGGCAGAGGATACGATCAGACAGGTGTGCCCCTTGGAGAACATTAGGCGTGGAGAGGAGTGGGTCAGAGTGCCAGCGGAGCAGTCAGAATTGTGCAGAGTTATAATCACATTAAGCCGGGAGTGCAGGGAGTGGCCAGCAGGGGCCACGGAAGTGGAAATCCAGCAACTAATTCAGGACAATGCTCACTCGGGTGATGTGATTATCTACACAGATGGTTCGGTGTCAAGAGGTGAGAAAAGTGGCTGGGGGTTCATAGCCAAAGCCAATGGTCGACGTTTGGGGCAGGAGAGCCTGGCATATGATACCACAACATCCAGCTTAAGAATGGAGGTGGAGGCGGTCACTGCGGCTCTCCGCTGGATGGAGAATACGACACACACACACATCGTGATTGTAACTGACTCAGAAAGCATGCTGACGAGGGTGAGGACGGGCAGGCTTCGTGCGGAGTGGCTTGCTTCGCTTCGGAGGTCACGGGTGACAAGCATCGCCTGGATCTTTTCTCCGGGGCATGCCGGTGTGCTGGGAAATGAACAGGCGGACAGATTGGCTGGCTCTGCAGAACTTGGTGGAGTATTGATACATGACAAGGCAGACGTGGTTACGGCCTTGTGGGAGCATGTGCACACCTCGGAGGAGCAAATGGATTACCATGGTCTGGCAAGAATGAGACAGCGAGGAGTGACGAGGGGATCTGGCCGACGCTCAACGCTCAGAGGAAAGGCGAGACGGACATATAATCAGAATGCTACTAGTACTATTAGTGTTGGAACTCTTCGCTGGCTGCTGAGGATGGGGACGGAGCACTTATGGGAATGCCCCGAATGCTGTGATGTCGATTCCTAAATCAATCAGTCAATCAATCAATCAGGCAAGGCCGAGATTGATGGAACACGTCGTTTGGGGGACCACATGTTCTCTGAAGCTTTGCCCAGGCATCGTGAGATGGAATTTTGACCAAATTCCAGTTCACATACTTTGGTCTGTCAAGACTGCAAGGTGCCACTCATTCTGAAGCTCTGATCCCATGGTGTCACATTACCTTGGTGGTGGTGGGGGTGGGGGTTTAAACAAGCATTCCACCAAGTGTGTCCTGTAGACTAACTGGAGGGGAGGAGGCGGCCTACTTCTCCTTTGACAGGCAGCATCCCTCCATGCACTAGGAAAACCACGAGCCTTATCAATCAAAATGATAGAAGTCAATAAAGAAATCACACACAATTGTGTATTTCATGAGCCTCTGTGTGGATTTAATTCTTATCACTGAATGCCAGGCCTGGAGTGTAATCTTCACTTGAGCAATCGGACACAACTTATAAAGCAGATCTGCAATCAGTTACAACATTCAGCTCAAGTATTGATTGGGTGTGATTATTTTTTTTTTTAAGAAGGCATGTTTTAAATATATCAAACGGTTACATAATTTTTTTTTAAAATCACATAAATTGCTTGTATGCTTTTCATCATCATCACACGCCATGCCAATAAGAGTGGGAAATAAATCAACAGGTATTGACTGGCATTCATATAAGTAGAGAGATGAAGTAGTGATTAGAGGAGACATTAGACAATATAAACATTGAATGCTATAGTGACCACACTGGAAATCGAACCTGTCAAGTTCTGAAACACCAGCTATCCCTCCCCACAAGCTTGACTGCAAAAGTGGAACGTGATGATGATGTCTTAACTTAATCTTGTCCTCCTGTCATTTGTCCTCCATTGGGGTATACATCCTCAACCAAACCACACCGAGCTGTTCTGATTTTTGCTAACTCTTTGATGACTTAATGAGTCCATGTACAAGAACTCAAAGTTGTATCATGTTTTGTTGTATCTCTTTCTTGCAGGTATGGCAGTGAGACCCATGGCAATATTGCATTTGTTGAGTCACCAGTTGTGAGCATCTCCATTGCAGGATTTCAGCAGACATCACTATGCAACTGTTTGTTGGTGTTACCATTTGCAGCATTTAGTTGTCTCTATAATATTGCACGATTTATTCATTATAATTTGGCAGGCACAATTAGCACCTCATGTTGGACTTTTACAAACTGAGTGATTCCTTAGCACTTCTTTTAACTTTGTGGAACTTCTAAAAAATATACAACCTTTGCAGTGTATGTATTTGAATCTTAGATTAGATGTGTGTTCATTATATTACAAATTTACAATCGTGTTGAGCATACATCTTTCCCTGTACAGATGTGAATCATGCTCCATTTCACAAATACTAATAAAGAAAATTAGGCTTTTAAAACAAGATGATACAGAACAAGTCTTATCATTTGCAGTATTTAGTTATCTCCATGACATTGTATGATTTATGAATTTGGCAAGCACAATTAGCACCTCAGATTGGACTTACTGGTTTACAAACTGAGTAATTCCTGAGCATATTCAAACCTGTGTGGGACTTCTTAAAAGTTACAATTTGATCCATTTCACAAATACTAATAAAGAAAACTGAGGCTTTTAGAACTTAGTTCTTACAGAAATATTTTTAGAATAATGTGGATCAGAAAGAAAAGTTTACTAATATTCTACAAAATCTGAACATAAATGGAAGCAGGCTCATAATTAATATCATGTTTTGGAATGGAGCTGCCGGCCGAGTGGCTAGAATGCTGGGCTGGGTTTGAATCCTCGGTAAGGTGTGGAGTTTTCTTCTGTCTGGGGCAAAAAGAAATCTCTAATCTGCAAAGTTTGCAGCAACTGCAATAGCCATGCGGCCTTAATTCCTCAGACTCAATACCCCCTGTCCTACACTGCAAGATACTAAAGACAGTAAATGACAGTTTTGGAATCTAAATTAAAAACTTTGGCCCATCAGTTATTGCAATGGTTTAGAAAGAAGGTATGGTTTTTGTAAGACGAGGCAGGGACCAACTAACAGAAGGGTGGAAGCAGGACCTTAAAGACACCCTGGGCATGAAAGTGTAGGAAGTTGGGAAGCAGGCGAAGGATCGAGAGTTTGGTCAGAGGACTCTAATGAGATCAGCATTCTGCCAAGAACTTATTACCTGATAATACTGTGCATTTGTTTCATAAAGGGATATTTATTTATTCTTGATTTTTACATTTGTAGTTTGTAGCCATAGCTATGTTTTATTATGTATCACATCTCCTGTGATATGTAACAACTGCTTAATTTGGGAATAGCTTTTATGTGAAGTTAGCTTCATATGAAACTGAAATTCTCTGTGACAGTTAAGTTTGTTCCGTGTATTTCACATTGTGAAGTTGTTAGATTACAACTTCAGCATTTTGATAGAAATTGGTTCTTTAGTCATATGAGTCATGGCTGCGCAATAGGTTGTAGTTATTATGCTTTTCTTTTTAAGCACAATGTGACAAACTATTGTATTTACAATTTTTAATTATATTTTAAAACCAAAGACAATCTAAAAATGCTCACCGACATTCATACAAGATGCAACGTTGCATTTATAGACAAATTTCAAGCTCACAAAAGAAGAAGAGGAAGTCACAGAAATTATTGCCAAATTAAATCTTCTTACCACATTATTTTTTTCTGGTTTGGTCCTCTTCACCCTGAATAGTTTCCATCTACTGTCATCTCTGGTTGGTTGTAAGACCCCCAGAGAGACTGAGTCTGATGTGTTTTTATCTGAGCCCTCAAAAGGGCTTGCACCTATCATAGTGAGGCTGGTGTTGAGACTTTCCTTCTGACCTGGTGGCGAAGTATTATCTCCACAGGGACTGTGTTACACTGATTTCCTTCCCCTCCCCAAGTGTAGGAAGCAGTAGGGTGTGCAAGACCAGTACTTGAGCTTCACATTTGTGGAGAGGCATGGCAAGTCTCTTAGCCATAGAGGAGCCCAGCCTGTCAGTAGGCTGCACCACAGAGAGATGCTCTGTCTGAGCAAATTCTGGTTCTTGCCATCTCTGTAGCCCTCCCCCATTTCTCCCATCGTCACTTTGTGTTTTCCTACTCTGGTTAATTAAAAGTTAGTTGCATGTCACAATGAACCCCAGCATTTTTGGTGCGGTTTGTGATTTACTAGGCAATTTAAGTTCATAGTTTGCCATTGCTTTCTGAACGTCCAACACTTCATACCATTGAAATCAGTGCAAAGCGAACTGCTTCCAAATCATCTTCAGCTGATTTCTAACCCTGGACTTGATATGTCTGGGAATTATAAAGCTGAGCTTGTCACTATTCCCTAAGCCACAGCGTGGGTAGTTTCTACACTGGTAAAAATCTTATAATGTAGATATGCAGAGGTATCATTTCACTTCTTGTTTCATTACAGCTTAATTTCAACAGCATTATTGCTTGCTATCTCTTAACTTTGCAGCATGTTTTCTTTTAAAAGCAGATTTAAATTCACTGTGAATTTTATGATAGTAAGACAAATGTTGTATGTATGATAAGCATACAATGTATTAACGTATAATGTAGCAGTTACTTTGGTAATTCCTATTTTGCATGTTTCCATCAATTGATTTACAAAAATTGGCATCCAGGTTGTATAATAATCTACACTGATGGCTTTGTACTAAGAGTAAAAAAGTCCTTTGTGGATGGTGTTTAATGCAGGAGAGCCTGGCATTTGATACCATGACATCAAGTTCAAAAAATGGAGGTAGAGGCAGTGACTGCGGTGTATCGCTGGCTGCAGGACAAACCACACAAATGTCATGACTATAACAGACTAACAGAGAACCCTGAGAAGGTAAAGACAGAATGCTTCATGCGGAGTGACATGCTTTAATTCAAATATCAAAGATAGAGAACATACTTTGGATGTTTTTTCCTCTTTTTCCCTGGTGTGTTGAGAAATGAGCTAGCGGACATATTGCCTGGGTTTGCACCACTGTATTAGAAAAATAGTAAATCCTAGATTATTACTGAACCTTTAGAGCTTTCATATATACTTGGTATTAAGTGGCAAGACAAAATCTCAAATACTGAATTATTGGAAAGATCCGGGTTGTGTGACAATTTTCTCCATGCATAGACTTAGATGGATAGAACATATTAGGAGGTTGGACGGCGATAGAATATCAAAGAATATCTTTTTTTGTGTGAATTACATATGGGTAAAAGATCTCAGGGTTGGCCTCTACTATGGTACAAAGATATATGTAAATGGACATGATTGATACAGGCATTGATATTGCACCTTGAGAGCAAGTTGCCGTTGATCGTGTTGCATGGAGGGCAAATATCAGAAATGAAATAAAGACAAAGGAGAATATTATTACAGATAGGTCACACATTGAATGTGTGAGACATTAGATGGTGTGTGGTGGTGCAAATGACCATGTGTTTATATGCAGCATTTTGGACAAACATGCACTATGCGAATTGGTCTGATCAATCACATTTGCTACTACTGTGGGTTGTAGTTATGCATTTTTTAAAGCACAATGTAACAAACTATCATCTGTGAAGACAGCCAGGTACCAGTAAGTTACTGAACCTTCCAGCCACAATCTAAAGTGTATAATTTTGTCATGAAAATGTGTTTGTGCAGCATCAAGTATTTCACTGATAAGAATACTTTTCAAGAATCCATAGAGCCTTTATTTCGTAACTTACAACTCAACATCTTTATCATATGATCACGAGAAATCAGTGGTTTTAAAAAGTATATTGGTGTTATTAATGGTTAAAAAACTGGATATTTAAAATGTATAACTAGTACAAAGTGAAACAAAAAGTTCAGTAAAAGTTACCTCATGAACACATGGAAATATTTAGTCCATATACTGGTCTCTTGATGTTTAAGAGTTAACAGAGAATAATTTGGTATGACGAGAGCACATTTTCATTTTGAAATTACTATACAGAAAACAAATTTGAGAATCACCGATATGAAGCTTTATGATTAATACTGTTCTGTAGACATGGACGTTTTTCGTTTTTTCTTTGTACAAAATAATATGAGAAATATTAGAGGTATTTAAACAAATTAATGTGCAATGTGTAATAGTTTGTTTACTTCTTTATTGTGTGCCCTAAAAATTGATATTTGTTATTTTTACTGAATTTTATTGTAGATTATTTTTAAACAATATTTACAATGAGCAAATACATTTACCTATTTTATGATTGAACAAATAAGATATGGGGTGATTTAGGAACACTTTCTGATATACTAAGAGTGACCATGTTTTTCCATCAAGTGCCTTACCGACTGGTGTGGGTGATTATGCTTCTCCATAAGATGCAATCTCCAACAGTGTGGATATGTTTATGTACTGACACCTTTCAGTGCCATCATAAAAGGCTGTCAGGAATGTACTCTCATTGTCTTCCTCTATCTCTTTTCTTAACAAATCTTTCCAGTTATCACAACATGTTCCAGTTTTTCTCTTCTCTTGCTGCCAAAACATGATGACTTTCTGATGTTTGTGATAAGTTGACTTTGTGTTCTATCCTCTTTCAAAATATTTGAAATACTTATGTTGTAAATCCACATCTCTAATTTTGTGTTTAGTAGAATAAAACTATAAAAACACATCTCTAAGGACATGTTTATTAGAATAAAACTAAAAATGATGATGGAGCATTCTTCTTTCTCTGAAGTTAAACTTTAGTCAATCACCTTACCTATAACTGTGTCTATTCGTGCAAATTGAAGAAGTTTAGATAAACTGACTGGAACATTCTTCTATTCAAATGGTATGTCAATTGGCATAAGCAGTCAGGCTTCTTCTCATCTTTTGGTCTGCTAAAACATTACAGCACAATATACTCTTTATGAAAATTCCAAAGCACATTATCTCAGCCTTATAAAAGGGATAGTGCAGATTTCTTCATGTGTTCTCAAAATGTAAAGAACTCTATGGCACAAACTTCCATACGAATATGAAATGATAAACCTTTAGATATACTTGGTGGGGGAACCAAATCTCTTCTGTTTCATCACCTAAAATATGCGCCTATCATTATATTGTCTCCTTTAATAAGTCTAAATGTCATGTAAATGGTGCTTCTTTACTTATTTTGTTTCTTACTTTGTGTCATTTTATATTTTGTTCTCAGATTTGTTATTGTAATATGCGATTTTGCTGATGATAGTTGTTAATTACTGTATACATTATCTTTACATAATGAAAAAACGTGACTTACGTGGCAGCATAAATTTTCACTGCTAACATCTGTATTACACAGTTTCATACTGACAGGCATAAGTAATTTACTGCTGATAATTGTAATACAGTGAGTTACTAATGATAGTTGTACTCTGTGTTTATTACTGACAGGATAAAGTAATTTGCTAATGATAGGTATGGTTCAGTGTATATTACTGACAGATCCAAGTAATTTACTGCTGATAGTTGTAGTATAGTGTTTTTGTTTCCTGAAAAATGCAAGTAATTTACTATTGATAGTTGTACTGCAGTTTAATGGCTAATAGACTAAAGTAATTTACTATTGATAGTTATACTGCAGTTTTATGGCTGATAGACTCAAGTAATTTACTACTGGTGGTTCTACTGCCAGTTTTATGCTGGCAGAGTCAAGTTATTTGCTGTTTATAGCTGTACTGCAGCATTTATTGTTGACAGGCCGAAGTAAATTATTATAGATATTTGTAATGGTGTTTATTGATTAGAGACCAAAGTAACTTGCCACTGAATTGACAGTTGTATTGCAATGACAGATATAAATAATGTACTGCTGATTTCTGTAATATTTGTTAAATATTATTTTATAAAATAACTGTCTGTATGTGGTGGTATATTCAGAAATAAAAGGTGAAATGAGTAGTCAATTTTATGTTGTGTGCACGCACGCACATGCATGCACACGTGCGCACACACACGCGTGCACACACACACACACACACATACAGACAGACAGAGAACACTTGGTATTTTATTTACAGTGCCCTTGTGCGTCCTCTTGTCTCTACTTTCTTCTTCTCGTGAGCACCAAATAATACATGTGTATTTATTAATGAACTGTCTTAGTGGCCTCATAGGGTTCCCCAATTGATATTTCTATGTTACCTCTATATACATTACCTCCACACCTCATTGTTGAAGATCATGATAAAGTCAGCAGTGTGGTATCTGAATGTGAAAGGTATCATTAAAATGGTAGTTTCAAAACCTGATATTATTTATTTGCTATTTTTGGTATCTCCCACATTGGCTGAGAAATGAGAGCCCTCATTTTTGTTTCCCATAGCAAATAGCATGCAGGCCAGGTTTCTTTTATTGTGCAGGGTATATTTTTAATGACTGTGCAGTGTTTGAAATTATTGCCGGTCCAAGTTTTGTATTTACCCATTATTTTGCACGAATTTTACAGAAGGTGAATACAAAACTTGGACAGTCATTAAAAATACACCCTATATAACCTGTAAATTACAGAAATGACCTGGGCTTCCAAGTCAGTCCAGTCATGTGTACCAGAAGGTGTCCTGGGGAGTAAAGGTGGCTGGCATGATGTTGATCACATCACTCCTTGAGTGCTGATTGGTCTATTCAAACTAGGGGGGGGGGGGGGGCTAGACCATACATCCAGTATGCATCATGGCGTGTAAAAAGATCCAAGAAGAGATGAAGTAATTGTAGAAACATCTTCCTTACCAAAGTTGAGAATCTATATTTCCAAAGTTTAAAGGCTGGTGAGCTAACCACTTGTCCATCTGTTTCTCTTTAACTCATTCTGTATCTAGCGAGTTACCTAATGTTTATTGGCTGCTCCATACATTACATGCTTTCCGTAACTGTTTCTGATACCGGCAGTTGTTACTTTATCTTATCACATCAAACACTCTCCTTAACTGTTTCTGATACCGGCAGTTGTTACTTTATCTTATCACATCAAACACTCTCCTTAACTATTTCTGACATCGGCAGTTGTTACTTTATCTTATCACATCAGATACTCTCCTTAACTGTTTCTGACACAGGCAATTGTTAGTTTATCTTATTACATCAAAGACTTTCCTGAACTGTTTCTGACATATGTGCATTAACTGAACATAACGATATGTCAGTGGTCATGTTACTCTGCTAGTCAGCTCCATTGGTTTAATGTATTGAACACAATTCTGATCTCTTTCAACTTGTTATTGATTATTGTTATCTTGTAATATATTTGCATGAGAATTGTTGTGAAATCAAATAAAGAAAACTGAAATGCCTAAATGCTTCTGGTAAACTTCAGTGAAAATAACTTAGTTATTTCATTATGGAACAGACACTGGTCCATGAATGTTTATAGTGATTTCAGTATGGTTTAAAACAGGGCGTTTAAAAAGTCTCCTTACACTTTGTATGTAGAACAAATTTGAAAAATGAAGTACATGATGTCATCATAAAATGTGCTCCACAGTCCAACATGCAGTGAATGGCTGTGATCTGCTGGAGTAATTCTTTGCACTCTAAACAGAATGGTGTTATCAATGAAAGCAAAATTTGTTTTCATATTTGTTCTACATACTAAGTGCCGTGAGAATTTAAAAACAGCCGGTATTTGAGTGCCTGTATAACCACAGGTAGAATGTGTATTTTTCTTCTTCTGCGACTGCAAGTTTCTCCCAGTATAGCACAGTCTCTTTTCTCCCAACCAACTCATGCTAAGTTATTTGTAGACTGGCTCATAATTGGCTGGATTTTGCAGCAAGTTTTCTATGAGATGAGGTAGCCAATCTCACAGTAACCCGCCTGGTCACCTCTGGCTACATGCGGGGTAGGTTACAGTATTAGTGCTACTATTCTTGGCTTCCCGTAAAGACCCTGGTAACACACGTGAGAATGTGTATTATTAAAGAGGTGAAATGTAGAATCATGTAGGGCAAAACAGCATTTCTCAAAACATTTTTTTCTGACACCAGCAGTTGTTAGTTATCACATCAAATACTGTATTTTATGCAGCACATTTGTGTCAAGATAAAACAAAGAAAATGGAAATATTTTGGTCACTTGAAAAACCATGACAGTTTTGAGAGAACAATAATGGAGAGGTATATGTCCGGCAAGAGAGGAAGAGGAAGGCCAAAGAGAAGATGGCTGCAGGATGTGGCAGACGATCTCCAGATGGGTGTATCGGACGCGCGGCATCTTGCTTATGACCGAGAAGTTTTCCGGAAGGTTATGGGAGCGAGGTTCGGCAAAGGACATGCTACTGAATGAATAAATTTGTGTCAGTGTGGGTGAGAAAGAGAGTCCTTAAGAGTTAGAAGAGCCAAGTGTGTTATATTGAAGTAAATCATGAACAAACAGCAAGTCAGTGAAATTTTACTTGGAGGCTCTAAAAGTGGGTTTCAATCAAGATTTCAATATAAATATTGAGCACAACCCACTACTGGCAACGCCGATCGCATTCTGGTATGAACCTAAGGCCTATCCACGTCAATATGGAAGCACTATACTCGAGTTTCGCCCTTGTTTGAGCTCGTCAGTAGTGCATATCCCTGACCGGATCCGGAAACAGTCCCGGATCACGCGTGTAAAGCGGGTGTGTAACCACGCGGCACACACTGGACACACCAAATTATCACAACAGAATATCACAACGCTACCCATCGTAGGCTATGCTCAAGATTGCCCAATCGCCGCGACCGACGTCCGTCAATCGATGGGACCCGAACGATCAGGACTTCTCACTGGCAAGGAACACCAGGCCTCCTAAATCCAGTGAGCACAAACAAGGGCGAAACTCGAGTATAGTGCTTCCATATTGACGTGGATAGGCCTTAGGTTCATACCAGAATGCGATCGGCGTTGCCAGTAGTGGGTTGTGCTCAATATTTAAATTTCAAATCCCGAAACAACCACATAATCAAAAGAATACAATAGAAGGATAAGAACAATGAAAGGGGAATTTTTGAATTTCTCTCAAACAATGCTTAAATTAATTATTTACGGGTGACGTCACGCTGCCGCCGTACTCTGAAACTGTAGGGCAGGGCGGTCTGCGATTGTTATTGTTCTTGATGTTTAATTGTTTGTCCGAGTTGAGCTGCAGACAGTCAATATACGAAGGTAAGTTAATAAGTAAGTCACAAATGGCTGTAGAAAAATAACTAAATATGATAACAACTTGAAATCAGTTTATTTTTGTACATTCATTGTCCCTTATTTCTCGACATAATTTCCACCAACATTGATGCACTTATCCCATCGTTTTATCAGTTCTCCCAAACCGGCTGCCTAGAACTGCGTGCTTTATTTTCATTGACCTACCATCCCACAGAACTTTGTGGCTTACTTATTGACTCACCCGCGTAACGTTTTCTACCCAGCTATGCACAGCTTTACGGGACAACATTTTGTCAGCATAAACAGGAAACGTACCTTGGCGGGAGACATTTCGCGAATGACGCCGAAGTTGAATGTAAAATGAAAACGTGGTTTGGAAAACAGAGCACGCAGTTCTATGCAGCCGATTTGGACGACTGATAAAACGATGGGATAAGTGCATCAATGTTGGTGGAAATTATGTTGGGAAATAAAAAGACAGTGTAGACTGGCTCATTATAAACTGGTTTCAAGTTGTTATCATCTTTAGTTATTTTTCTACAGCCATTTGTGACTTACTTATTAATTTACCCTCGTATTTGACCTCATTCTAAAACACGCAAAGCCTTACCTCGAGGCATGAATTCTAACGCTATAAATAGGATTTATATGATACGATTTCTGCCAAAGAAATCTGGTGCAACAAATTGTTGGAGAACATCGTGCAATTAGTTTAATGAGCCACGTAACTAATATACTAATGAGAATTTTAATGAGAAGAATACGAAATAAAATAGAAACAAAAATTGGAGATGAGCCGTGCGAATTTGTGGAAAGTAATGGTATAAACAATGCCATATTTGAGAAAATTAACCGAAAGAATTATTGAAATTAACAGAGATATAATTTTGTGTTTCATTGACTACACTTTTGATATTGTGAAACACGAAGAAATGATTACCATCTTGGAAATGTTAAACATTGATCGTAAAGATGTAAGAATAGTAAATAACATGTATTGGCAGCCATAATATAATAATTGACAATCAGTTAGGAACTTTTCAACACAACTAAATAAGGCATTAGACAGGTTGTGTATTATCACCTCATCATCATCAAGTGCCCTGCCAGCTGGCGTAGGCGTTCATTGTTCTCCACAGATCTCAGTCTTTGGTGTTGTGGGTCGGGGGATCACAACAAATCATTTGTAAATGCTAATCAGATGTATACATACAGCTATCCAAGCTGCAGTTTATCTCCTCACTTCCTCCTTCTATCTCTCATTCATGCAAACGCACTCACTCACTTTGTTTTTTTGTTTTTTTTTCTCACTTTTTTTCCCCCACTTCCCTCGTCTTTGATTTATGTGCTGTTAAAAGGTTAGTTGCATATCCTTTACAGGACATAGCGGTCAACCCCAGCAAATTTTGTTTTGCTATTTGTGGTCTCTTCGCAAGTTTACATTCAGTATTTTTCCATTGCTTTCTGAATTATGTTCCGTACCTTTTTCAGTTAATTGTTGTTCTCTTACATGTTGCAGCAAACAGTACAGCTATACTTGTTTGTGATTATTTTATGTTAGTTCCTTGTGACAACAAACCACCGTAAGTTTGCCCATGCAGAAACAATGACGTTATTCACAAAACAATCTCTCCCACATCTAAGCCGGTTCTTACATAATAGTAAATACACACAGATACCAATTATCTGGGGTACCCTTGTTGCCTCTAAAATAGCATAACAAATAAATTCATGTGCCTTGACCGACATTCATATAACCAGTGATGAGAGGACACACTAAAAGTTAGTTTCATGTCCACTACATGACGTCGCAATCACGTCCAGCATTGTTTGGTTGGTTGTAATTTTCCTGGCAACTTTACTTTCAGCAATTCGCCGTTGCTTTCTGAACGACCGATTTTTAAGCCTTTGTTAAAAATCAACGCAATGCGGCCTGCTTCCCAATCGCCTGCAGCTGATTTCCAATTCTTTATGTGGGATTGTGGTGCACGTTTGCCGACCCCTAAAACACATACGCCGGCAGAGTACACACTAGACAATATAAGAATGGAAAGCTGTGGTGTTCATACGATTCGTACCAGATGTTTCCAAATTACGACATCATCTTTTATTTGATACGTAAAGGATATTGTTCAGTATCCGACCGTTGTTGCAATAAGACAATGGTGTGTTTCCTAATAGTCGGACTTTCGGAATTCATTCTTTTAGTCAGTAGCCTGTTATGTGTAGAATCTCACTCCCCCCGGGAAGGTTAACTCGGTCAACAAATGCCCGCAGAAGTAGGAAGTGTCGGCCTAACGGCGCAAGAACGCAGCTCTGCTGTAAACAGGCCCAACGCAATCACGTCCGGAAAAGAAAAAAAAAAACCCCGGATGAATGCAGAAGAAGAAGAAGAAGAAGAATCTCACTCCCAAATCAACCTTCCTGAAAACCTCTCGATCATAAGCAAGATGTCCCGCGTCCGACACACCCATCTGAAGATCGTCTGCCACATCCTGCACCCATCTTCTCTCTGGCCTTCATTATTGTTCTCTCCAAACTTTCAAGCTATTTCCAGTGACCAAAATATGTCAATTTTCTTTGTTTTATCGATACAGGTTCATATTTTCCAAATGCCCATTTGCAGCATCAGACAACTTATCAAAACACGTCTGTTTGAACTTTGAATTCATCACGTTTTAGATTTTCAGAGACGGGAATCAAACCAAATACAGCGAAAATTTAATGAAGAGACCATTTGTAACACAAACGAATGCGCATTACTTTATCCAACTTAGGAAAACACCCAACGATGTAAGAAATCTTGCAACGATAAAATCAATGTAGCTGGCGTTACTTTTCATGTTATGTCTTTAATTCTTTTGATTACAGGTGTTTACCTAGCATGTTTGGAATTTTCCTCGGGCTCAACAAGCTGTTTTGAAATGCTTCATGATTCCTGAGGGATATTATATCTAACGGCGATTCTCCCTCCCCCCTCCTCCACCCCTCCTCCTCCTGCTGTTGCGGCTTCCTCTCCTTCTTCTTCTCCTTCTTCTTCTTCTTCTTCTTCTTCTTCTTCTTCTTCTTCTTCTTCTTCTTCTTCTTCTTCGTCTTCTTCTTCTTCTTCTTCTTCTTCTTCTTCTTCTTCTTCTTCTTCTTCTTCTTCTTCTTCTTCTTCTTCTTCTTCTTCTTCTTCTTCTTCTTCTTCTTCTTCTCCTCCCCCTCCTCCTCCTGCTGTTGCGGCTTCCTCTTCTTCTTCTTCTTCTTCTTCTTCTTCTTCTTCTTCTTCTTCTTCTTCTTCTTCTTCTTCTTCTTCTTCTTCTTCTTCTTCTTCTTCTTCTTCTTCTTCTCCCGCCTTCTCCCCCCTTCTTCTTCTTCTTCTTCTTCTTCTTCTTCTTCTTCTTCTTCTTCTTCTTCTTCTTCTTCTTCTTCTTCTTCTTCTTCTTCTTCTTCTTCTCTTCTTCTTCTTCTTCTTCTTCTTCTTCTTCTTCTTCTTCTTCTTCTTCTTCTTCTTCTTCTTCTTCTTCTTCTTCTTCTTCTTCTTTTTCGTTCACCTTCTGTCGTCAGAATAAACAGCGATTTAATCAGTTTAATTTTCTTTTAAATCTCGTATAGGAGTGAGTATGCTAGAACCACGTTGGAATGGTGATTAGTGTTGCAGCTTTCAAAGACAATGTTCCGGGTTCAGTTGCCACCAATGCCAAGATTATTTGATTCGACTAAAACGGTTCTGGAGTCGACCTACCGTCAGTAAAAGGGCACGGAATCATTTCAAGACTTTTCTAGAAATTACATCGGAAGTAAAAACGACAATGAATCCTTGGCAATATGTTATGATGGATTCAACTGTGCGATATTAGAACCAGAATCGTATTTGACGGGTTTCAGTGTAGAAACGTGTAGCTCTGTTAGTGCAACAAGGAAGAGCCATTTCTCCAAGATTATTCCTTGTGGCGTTTTGGGAACGAGGTAGACGGTTCGTGACAAAAACTGCGGAACAATTCCTGAACATATGTAAGATTGCTTTCTATACAACATGATTGCCTTCTATACAACATGATTTCTTTCTATACAGTATATAATTATTAGATGATTGCCTTCTTTGCACCGTGATTGCTGTAAATTAAACATGATAGTATTATTTTGCTAAAGCATTTAATAAAGTAAAACATGATGAGCTGATTAAAATGTTGGAAGATATCAACATTGATGCGGAAGATTTAAGAATAATAAAGAATATATATTGGAACCAAGTAGCAGCAATTAAAATGGGAAATAAAGAGGGTAGTTACGAACAGATAAAGCTAGGAGTACGACAGGGGTGTGTCTTGTCACCCGATCTCTTCTCCCTATATAGCGAAGTAATAATGAGAGAGATCAAAGAGAAGCCAGGAATACTAATCGGAGGATATAATATAAACAATATACGCTATGCAGATGACACCGTATTGGTGGCGGATAATGCAACAGACCTACAACAATTATTGGACATTGTAGTATCAGAGAGTGCACAGAAAGGACTCTCCTTGAATATCAAGATAACAGTAACAATGGTGATATCAAAGAAAATGGGGACACCAAAATGTGAAACAGAAATAGAAGGGGAAATTCTCAACCAAGTGGATAATTTTAAATACCTAGGGGCACTAAATAACATCACATGGAAGATGTACAACAGATTAAGAGCAGAATAGGGCAGGCAAAAGCCGCATTTCAGAAAATGAAGAGTATCTTATGCAATAAGTCGCTTTCAATGAATGTAAGAAAGAGAGTGCTAAAATGCTATATAGAACCAGTTTTGCTGTATGGCAGTGAATCTTGGAATATAAATGAACAAATTAGGAAGAACTTAGAAGCAACAGAGATGTAGTTTTTAAGACGAATGTTGCGAATTCCTTGGACTCCCAGAGTAACTAACAACGACTATCTGAAAGAGGTTTATGAAACTAGAACACTATATACAACAATAAGAAAGAGACAAACTGCTTTCTTTGGTCATGTGATGAGAAGATAGGCATTGGAGAACATCGTGACAACTGGAAAGATCGAGGGAAGAGAAGCAGAGGCAGACCATGAGAAATAATGCTGGACTGATTAAGACGGTGGCATGGAGGAATATCATCAGCAGAGTTGATGCAGAACACCAAAGACCGAGATCTGTGGAGAGCCATTAACGCCTACGCCAGTCGGCACGGCACTTGATGATGAGTATTATTTACAATATGATTGCCTACTGTACAACATAATTGCTTAAAACATGATTGCTTTCTCTACAACATGATTGCTTTCTCTACAACATGACTGCTTTCTATGCAACATGACTGTCTTCTGTACAGCATTATTGCTATATATAACACTATATACAACATGACTGCCTCCTTCACAACATGAGTGCCTTCTATAGAACGTGATTGTTTTCCAAACAACATGATTGCCTTCAATATAGCATGATTGATTTCTATACAACATGATTGCCTTCTGTACAACACGACTACCTTCTATACTACGAGCTAAGAAAAATATACTGGCCCGCTGAATCAACACTGAACTGTACGAAACTAAAGAGGTACTCCTAAAAACCGTGGAATTGGTTGGAGAACTGGCATGCAGTGTTAAAGACAGCTATCGCAAAAATAAGGAGAGGCAAAGAACTGGTGGTCCACCCCTCTCATTATTTCGTGATTTAGAATATGAGGCAGTACCCGCAATTCAAACAATACTTCTACGACACATTCTATACCCGGACTATGGACAGACAGACAGACAGACAGACAGGCAGATAGGCTATCAGACAGACAGACAGACAGACAGACAGACAGATAGATAGATAGATAGATAGATAGATAGATAGATAGATAGATAGATAGATAGATAGATAGATAGATAGATAGATAGATAGATAGATAGATAGATAGATAGATAGACAGAGAAAAGTCGCAGTGCATCGGTGATATTTTCATTTAACACAGTGTAATGAGCATGTCAACAAACTGCTCTTATGCATTACAAATGAACAGACAAGAAATACAATACAACCAGCAATGTTAGATATTAATTTGGCTTATGTTGCTGATAAAGGTACCAGGTAGGACAGTTGTCACATGATCAGTTCTCGTGGAAAGGTGTATCCAGGAATAAATGGACCTATGTCTATGCTTTATAGAATATTCAAAGGCTTTTGATAAGGTAAGACATCACGATCATTTTTACCTTAAGACTTTTTAAATTGCGCATGAATATGTCTAAGAATGATAATATGTGTGTGTGCGTGAGAGAGAGAGAGAGAGAGAGAGAGAGAGAGAGAGAGAGAGAGAGAGAGAGAGAGAGAGAGAAAGAGAGAGAGAGAGAGAGAGAGAGAGAGAGAGAGAGAGAGAGAGAGAGAGAGAGGGTAATGAAGACACAAATATTATAGTGCACAATTTATTGCCTGTCATATTAAAAGTATTATATGTAATCAAAGAAATAGCAATATAAAATGTGAAAGGTGGTCTAAATGCAAAGATAAGATCAGATGACTCCGGTTATGAATGGACCATATATATGAAGAGAATGCGTGGCATGGACAAAGTGGAAGTGTGATCAAAAATGCTAGACAAACTAGACACAGGAAGACAAAATGCATGTGAATAATAAATAGCCGATCAATACAATTGTTAGAATGTGTCATCCAACACCGACGCGTCCGCATTTTGGACAAACTCATGTGTGCTCATCCTCTCTCTGGGGACATCGAGGAGATTGGATTATTATGTTGTTGTTGTTATTTGCTATTCCCCGGTATCAAATAAAATCTCCACAGAGAATGTTGCGGGGCTCTCATTTCCCTCTCCAAGCCAAGAAACCAACTGGGTGTGCAAGACTGGTGCTGGAACTTCACATCTACAGAAAGACATATCTATCTATCTATCTATCTATCTATCTATATATATATATATATATATATATATATATATATATATATATATATATATATATATATATATATATATATATATATAAGACACTGTATGTAGGGATGTATTTGATACGTTCGATAACGTTCCATCCGATTGAGATTATATTTTCTACATGTTTTCTTTTCATTCCCGTGCAGCCAACTGTCATAGTTTGTTAGTGTACAATCAGCTATTTACTTACTAACATTTAATATTTTAATTTACATTATCATTTATATATAGCGAGGGAATTTAACTTAAGAAAAGTTATTTCAAGGGGCATAACTTTTAATAGCATTGCTATATATTTTATATATATAGATTGCTGCATTGTTTTCAAAGGTTTACAAACTCTTTGTCTAGAGTTATTTACAGGCATATGCGTTATAATAAATAATGATATAATCTTTAAGGCATTTTCAATGTTTTCATAAAAATAATGCATCTATTTAAATAGTGAAAATTTTCTAACTCATCTTTTTTATGTTTAAAGAAGTTATCTACAGTCATGTAGGTGATTCAAAACAGTTTTCATTAAAAATAATGGATGGTGTGTGGAAGGACATTCTTAAGTTAATTTTTTTTTGTTATATGAATTTAAGGAGATGCTCCCCGCCAGGAGCTGGGCGAAGCCGCGCCGGGTTAGATAGATAGATAGACAGACAGACAGACAGATAGTCGGGAACGGGAGCTTATATGACTACTTATATTAATTAAATGAGATGCTCCCCACCAGGGACTGGGTGAAGACGGACCGGTTCAGACAGACAGACAGACAGACAGACAGACAGACAGACAGATAAATAGATCACCGCCAGGGACTGGGCGAAGCCGGGCCGGGTCAGCTAGCTAGAATATAAAAAAGGGCGTCGCAGTCAACATCAGCAGTTTATACTGTTGTGATCTCTTGGCAAGTTTACATTCTGTAGTTTGCCATTGCTTTCTGAACGACCGGCACTCACACCATTTCGTACAAGCCAACGCTAGACAGTCTGCTGTAAAATCTACCGCAGTTGTGCTTCGAACGCGGGTATGCGGGATTTCGAACTGCGTCCGTAATCCATTGGCCACGGAGCAGGCTATATTAGAATATAACAAGTTCATGATTCAGCACAACACACACACACACACACACACACACGCACGCGCACACACACGCACGCACGCACGCGCACACACACACACACACACAGGCTGAGATTACGCCAAGGTGTGTAATGTTTCCCCCGCAGGTTTTAGGTATTTCAATGTCAGGAGATTTCAGTACAATGTCCATTGGTAAAAAGAACATGGCCACTTATAATTCCAGTGGTTAGTTGGCTACATACGCCTCTGATTCATCCTCCGATACGATCCTTCCTTTTCATGCCGACCTAGATTCGGGACTCCATCAATCGTACAGACAAGTTGTCATCAATTTGTGTTTCGACTTGTAAAAAGACCTCATATACAGACATTGTCATATCTCCCTTGTTCAAGTAAGAAAACAGTTGCCATGTCGAGTCTAGAATATATGGTAGATATACATGGTCGCCTTGGCAGGGCTACTATACCAGGGAAGAGGCAGAGGATGCCTGAATGGAATCCTTGCACCTGGCCGTTAGACAATAACTAATAATTTAAAAATAAAAAAAATAAAAAACTAGTACAATTCTCCGGAAAATCATCATATTATCTTTCCTAGAATATGTGCATGAGCATGTCACCGTTGTTGAATATAAGAATCATAATCGCCATGTACTATGTCGATAAGAGTGGGCGATCATGTTTCCTCATCTACCACCATCACAGTCTTGATCATGTTTGCGATTTTGTCCTGATGACGTCATACGGGGGTTTTCTTTATTTTTCCTTTGTTGTTTTCTGCGCAAGCTTCCCAGATGTCACTAAATTTTGAAGTTCTCTTCTCATAATATGCCCAAAAAAGTCTCGACTGTCTACATTTAATATCATTTTATAATTTAACTACGTCTTTAATCAATTTATGATTTAAATTTGTTTCTTGAAGGAGTGTATCCACGAAGTGGTGAAGCCGTTTGACTCGTGCTCCGAAGGTCGTGGGTTCGATTCCAGGCCGGGTCCTTCGGTTTACGAGTTAAATGTTTCGGAGACTCCTGTGGGTCGTCGCTAAAAGCTACGGAGTTCGTGCTTTGTGCGACGCTTTCCGTGCTGCGGAAATAGACCGAGCCATATGGGATAAAACCCGGTGCAATGAAGTCGACCCTGTCGACTATTTTTTTTAAAGTGTATTATTTGTTTTTATCCATCCATTTTTCATTTTTTTTTCTCAGGAACCACATTTCCACTACCATTAGATGTTTCTCAGCTTGTCTCCATATTGCCCATGCTTCACATACAATAATAGTAGCAATTCTATATAGCACTCTAACACTCTTTTCCCCACTGTAATGGCAGTTTTTTATTTTTTTTTTTATTGGCGAGTGTGTTTTCCATTTTACAGAAAACTACTTTTGCTGTGGCTTTCTCATTTTAATCTCTACAAGGCATCCTCGTCAGATGCTGTGACTGCTTCAAGGTAGCTGTGTCGAATCGGCAGTTAAAGAACTTTCTATTTACTTGAATGTTACTTTACAGTATTTCTTTATTCGTGGAGATGACCACAATTTCTGTTTTGTTACAGTTTAATTCAAATCCTAGTTGTTCACTGTGTACATTAACCACATCCACTGAATGCTGAAGATCATGTTCATTGTTTGCACTTATTATTCTACTGTATCGTCGACATATCTTCTTTCTTCTTCTTTCGAATTCAGACATCATTACCAATGAAAGCTAAGAAAGCAGCAGTCAGCTTGAGCTTGTTGACATCTCCATGGAGTTTGTTCTAAAATGGAGCGGGTGTCAATCAATCAATCCATCATGTGCCATGCCGGAAAGCGTGGGCTGTCTTGACTCGCCATTACACTCGATCACCAGAGTCGTGGATCAGGTCAGTGTCCCTGTCTCGTCCATGCCATGTGGCCAAGCCATCCAGGTATTTTCCTCTCGGTCTTCCTCTTGGTCTGTTCCCTTCGATCTTGCCAGTTGTCACTAAGTTCTCTAATCCATTTCTTCTCATAACATGTCCAAAAAATTTTGACTGTCTACGTCTAATTTCTCTAATCAGTTTACGATTGTCATTTGTCTCCTGTAGTACTTGGTCATTGGTTTTTCTGTCTGTCCATGGTATTCTTTGCATTTTCCTCAGAAACTACATTTCTGCAGCCATCAGATGTTTTTCAGCTTGACTGCTCATTGTCCAAGTTTCACATCCATACAAAAGAACAGGCTCTATGTATCCCCTCAACACTCTTTTTCTCGTTTCAATTGACATCTTTTTATTGGTCAGAATGTTTTTCATCTTGCTAAAGGCTACTTTCGCCATGGCGATTCTTGTTCTAATCTCTTCAAGGCATCTCCCATCAGATGTTATGACTGTTCCGAGATAATTGTACCGATTCACTTGTTGAAGAATAGTCCCATTTACTTGTATATTACATTGTGGTATTTCGTTCTTCCTAGTGACTACCATAACCTGTGTCTTTTTACAATTTAATTCTAACCCCAGTTGCTCACTGTGTACAACAACCGCATCTACTAATTGTTGCAGATCCTGCGCATTGTCTGCAATCAATACTGTATCATCTGCATATCTAATGTTATTGATGTTTCGTCCTCCAATGCTGATTCCATTTATATCTTCTACATTTCTGAAAATATTTTCACTGTATAGGGAAAAAAGATCTGGAGACATTACACATCCCTGCCTAACACCTCTCTTAATAGGCTGATATTGTCCCACTTCATTATCAATCCTTATGGCAGCTTGTTGTTTCCAATATATGTTTTTTATAAGTCTAATGTCTTTCCCATCAATTTGTAGATCTGCAAGCATATCCACCATGTTGACATGTCTAACTCTATCAAAAGCCTTTGTGTAGTCAATAAAGCAAAGATGTATATCCTTGTTTACTTCTATAGCACGTTCAATAACTGTTCGCAGCATATACACAGCATTTACTGTACCCTTTCCTTCTACAAACCCACATTGTTCTTCCCCTATTTCAGGTTGTATTTTCTTCCTCACTCTTTGCATGATAATTCGTAGCAAAATCTTTGTGATGTGACTCATTATACTAATTGTTCTATGTTGATCACATTCCAAGGCTCCTGATTTCTTTGGGATTGCAATAAATACAGAGTTACATAATTCAGAAGGTATATCTCCAGTATCATATAATGTGTTCAGCAGTCTGGTGACTTGATCTATTCCATATTCTTCTAAAGCTTTAATCATTTCTGTTGTGGTGTTATCTGCACAGGGGGCCTTGCCAACTTTCATATGCTTAAGAACATTTCGAAACTCCATCTTCAAAATTGGCGGTCCTTCATTATTAAATCTAATATCATACTGTTCCTCTCTGTTATCATCATAAAGGTTTTTCACATAATCTGTCCATACATGTAGAATCTGATCTTTTTCTATTATGATTTTGCCATCTTTAGTTTTTAGACAGCCTGTTGATGTACTTGTTCTTTTATTAGTAATTTCCTGAATTCTTTTGAGCACTAATTTGGTATTTTGACTGTTGCGTTGTTTTTCAATTTCTAAGCACTTTTCCTCAAGCCATGCTTCTTTTGCCTCCTTACATAATATTCTGACTTGTCTGTGAATTTCTTCATATGTGGCAGAATTATTTTTGTTGAGTCTTCTTGTTTCCATTAGGTGTAACATTTCTTCAGTCATCCATTTCTTACGACCCACCTTCTTTAATTTTGGAATAGTTGTTTCTGCAGTCAAACTGATTGAATTCTTCAACATTTCCCATTGATCATCTACATCCTGGAATAGGATCTCTAGATCAGACAATATATCAAATATGTTCTGTACTTCTATGTTGAATTTGTTTTGTATGTCCTTGTCATTACTCGATGTACACAAATCATATGTAGTGTTTCCTGTTATATACTTGACTTTCTTCAACTTTATCCTCAATGTTCCTGTAAGTAATCTGTGGTCACTATAACAATCAGCACTGAGAACTGTTTTTGCTATTGTTAACTCGTTTCTAAATCTTCTGCTAATCAGAATGTAGTCAATCTGGTTTCTAATCCTGCTATTAGGACTCCTCCATGTCCATAATCTTCTTGGGTGTTGCTTAAAACAGGTGTTTCCTACGATCATTTCCTGTTCTTTTGCCCACTCTAAGAGTCTGTATCCTCTTTCATTTCTCTCTCCTAAACCATAGTTTCCTACTGTGTATCTATCACCTTGATTTCCTACTTTTGCATGGAAGTCCCCTATTATGATGTTTATTTCTGAATTGTTACATTTCTTTAAGGCATTATAAAATTCCTCTACACTATCTTCACTGGATTCTCCTGTTGGGGCATGTACTTGAATGACATTTATGTTAAAAATTCTGCCACTTAATTTAATAAATAGAACTCTGTCCGACACGACCCAATATCCTTGAACAGATTTTTATGTTTTCCGATCCAAAATAATTCCCACTCCCCTTTGTCGATCTTCACCTCCAGAATAAATAATCTTAAAATCTTCAGCTATCTTGATGCCTGCTCCTGTCCATCTCGTTTTGCACATCGCTAAAATATTAATTTTTTCTCTTTCCATTTCTTGTTTTATGTTATCTAATTTTTCGTCTTCGTTTAGCGTCCTAACATTCCATGTTGCTCTCTCCTTGTCTTACTGATGATCAGTCTTTAGGCGGGTGTAGCCCAAAATAAATTTCTGTGTTCAGCATATGCTGGGCACTATTGCAACAATCTGCATGTATTATATGATTGATGCTATCCTCCAGTAGTGGTTCCTCTCATATCTTTTACATTTCTCATTATACAAGACATACTAGGGAGAGTCAATAAGTAAGTCACACAGTTCTGTAGGATTGCATATAAATGTAGTTGGTGTTTTCTACAGGTGTCATTAGGTGACAGCAACATCGAACTGTTAGGCGGTTTTTTTTTGGGGGGTGGGGGGGGGGGTGGGGTGGGGGGCAAAAGGACTGCCTGCTTATGCTGACAAATGTTTGTCCCGTAAAGCGGTGCATAGCTGGGTAGAAAAATTTTCTCATGGACGCTCTAAAATTGTTGATGAAATCCTATCTGGTCGTCCTGTTGAGATTGCAACATAAGCATCCGTACAGCGGGTAGAGGAGATGATTAGAGGTGACAGGCGAGTAACGATAGACTCTGTAGCATCTGCAATAGGGTGCTCGCATGTCCAGCATACAGCATAATGCATTATCGATTGAAATTTAAGAAAGTGTGCTCAGACAATGGAAGGAGGAACACAAAATGAACCGATTTTGCCTGTCCTTGCATCATCTCTGTCAATATGAAGATGAAGGAGAAGACATGCTGAACAGGATTGTTACTGGGGACGAATCATGGGTGCATCACTACCAGCCCGAAAGCGTGCTTCAATGCAATGGAAACATCCTTCTTCGCCTTGTGTCCAAAAATTCAAGGTTACGCCATCAGCAGGGAAGGTTATGCTGACAGTGTTCTGAGATTGTCAAGGAGTGCTTTTAACCAATTTCAAGAAGAAAGGTGACAATGTGAATTCTGAATCGTACTGTGACGTTCTATCGATGCTTCATGATGCAGTTCGAAGAAAACGTCAAGGAATGCTGACTACAGGGGTGTTGCTTCTTCATGACAATGCCAGACCACATACGGCTCGATTAACTCAGGAGAAAATTAACCAACTAAGGTGGGAAGTTCTGGAACATCCACCTTACAGCCCCGACTTAGCCCCTAGGGATTTCCACGTTTTTGGTCCACTGAAAACCCACCTTGGCGGGAGACATTTCGCATATGACGCCGAAGCTGAATGTGAAGTGAAAACGTGGTTTAGAAAACAGAGCACGCAGTTTTATGCAGCCGGTTTGGGAGGACTGATAAAACGATGGGATAAGTGCATTAATGTTGGTGGAAATTATGTTGAGAAATAAAGGGACAATATATGTATAAAAATAAACTGGTTTCAAGTTGTTATCATATTTAGTTATTTTTCTACAGCCATTTATGACTTACTTATTGACTTCCCCTCGTAATGCAAAACCTTCTTCTTATAATCCATGCCATGTGGCGATGGTGATGTCTTTGCACAGCCTTCTATCTCGTGTACTGTCAATCATTCTGATACTGATGTTCCTCCAAGCCATGATGTCAAACTCTCCAACATCTTTCCTCTTGGTCTTCCTCTGTCTCCCCACACCTCCAACTTTCGATATAACATGCATAATAATAATGTCTCTAATAAGGAGGAATGCCATGCTGAGATAACGCATACGTCTCCAGGTTGAATACCCTTATATAACACGGTATTCACACATTCATTGTCAAACAAAAAGTGGGTATGGACCTAACAAAAATGGATGGCGGAAAATGGGAAGTAGTAGTGTGTCATTGTTGCTACTTAAAATGTATTATATATCAAATTAAAGGGATTGCATAAGGATAACTACTGTATATAAGCCCATGGCAGATTCAGGAAGTAGCCTTAGACGATAAATCAGCCCATGTCACTAATCAGTTAAGCAATATCAATGGAATTATAATATCAGAGTAAGTGGAGGATTAGAGAGTCGATTTATTTGATTAAACCTCTAATACCGAAACAACCAAATAAATCAACTTTTTCATTGGTCGCTGGACTTTAAGAGCCTGGTGTGCCTTGCCGAACTGAGAAGACCTGATCATTCGGGGCTACATCGATTGACGGATGTCAGTCGTGGCGATCGGGCAAACTTTGAGCTATAGCCTACGATGGGTGACGTTGTGATATTCTAGTATGATAATTTGGTCGCGTCTAGCCTGAGCCGCGAGGGCAAGTGGTTACACGGGTCCAGTCAGGAATATGCACTACTGACGAGCGAGAGCGAGAGCGAAACTTTAGTCTAGTGCTTCCAGTATGACGTTGACAAGGCCTTAGGTTCAGACCGGAAAACGATCAGTGTTGCCAGTAGTGGATTAGAGAGTCATTATCCAGAAAGCTAGCACCAGACCGAAGGAATTACGAATGTAATTTTTGTATAATAATAATCATAGAATAAATACAAGGGTATGAATGCATGTCGTTCAGAAAGCAATGGCAAACTAGTGAATGTAAACTTGCCAAGAAATCATGAACAAATTATGGTGTAGATTGTGACTTCCTGTAAAGGATATGCAACTAACTTTCACCCCTAGACCACATAATTGAAGAAGAAGGCATTGAATGCATGAAGTAAACTGTCATTTACTGTCAATATAGTACCATGCGGTGTATGGCAGAGGGGGTCTTTTGAGCCAGAGGAATTAAGGCCGCCTGGCTAGTGCAGTCGCCGTGAACTGTGCAGGTTAGGATTTTCTTTTTGCCCCGACAGAAAAAGATCCCACACCTTACCGAGGGATCGAACCCGGGTCTCCCTAAGGAGAGTCGGGCGTTGTAGCCACTCGGCCAGCCACGTAATATGATATTGAACAGCGATGCTAATGGTGATATTTATGCATTACTAGCGCATATTCTAAATTCTTAATTCCAGTCCGTTTTAAATCCTGCGTGTTAGCTGAAAACTGTCGTTTCTGGCAATTTCATACAGGTGTACACATATGTTGTAACCTTTACCCATTATTGATCACGCAAAATCCGACAGCCAAAAACTAACACGACAGTTGTGATGAAAACTAGTCTTTAAGCAGTATGTATGTTACCAAAAATAGCCATAAAACTGACAGCAAGGATTCTGAAAACGCGGTCTGTGAAATTAGTAAATTCAGTTACTTGTTACATTCTGTATGCATGTTTAATCTAAGTCTTTGAGATGTGATCTTTTCCCGCCATTTAATTAACTTGCTGAGAAGTGAAGCTGGCCTTACGTCAGCAACATAATTCCTGGAGGCATTTATGATATCATGTTACATAATTAGGTGGACATTTCTGCAATCAAAGGAATCGATCAGTTCTGTGTCTTATTTAATCTTGGCCACATCTACCTTTTCGACTTGATCTGTCTGTCTGTCTGTCTGTCTGTCTGTCTGTCTGTTTGTCTGTCTGTCTGTCTGTCTGTCTGTCTGTCTCTCTGTCTGTCTGTCTGTCTGTCCGGCCGTCCGTATATCTGTCTGTGTCTGTCTGTCTGTCCGTCCGTCCGTCCGTCCGTCTGTCTGTCTGTCTGTCTGTCTGTCTGTCTGTCTGTCTGTCTGTCTGTCTGTCTGTCTGTCTGTCTGTCTGTCTGTCGCATATAATGACATGGAATGAATAACTGCGATAAAGCTGTGAAAATTTACAATGGCAAAACACAAAGTGAAGGTCAGCTTTACAGCAACAACAAAAAACAGAAGACATTGCGTCCAAGTCCAAGTCCATTTTGGAAAGGAAAAAAAAAACAAACAAAAAACTTTTCATCAACGTTCAACTAGCCTCTGTTGTATTAGTTATATTGTAGTGGTTCATGTTGCGGGATAAGTTTGTTAAGTTTTCTGCGCCAGTGTTAGCTGGCTTATCGATGTTCAAAAGTTTATGCCTGTGACGTCATCTGGGGGATTGGCCGGCGTGTCCGTCTCCTCTGGCGGTTTCTTTTGTCAGTTTTGGCTCCTTGTGCGTTTTGCTTGACTGGGTGCAGTCCTTATAAGGACTTTTTATTTTGTCTTTTCTGCCTCCTTGTTTGTGTATTGTCTGTAGAAGCTTTTCGATGGTTTCATTTTCTTCCGTGCGTCTTTTTTCCTCTTTCAAGTTTAAATTTGAGTTGCTTTTGCCTGTCGCGTTCTACGTTCCGCTTGATGTATTCCTCCATGGTCAATGGTGGGGAGTACGGTTCTAGGTTTTCTTCAGAATACACATCTAGGCTTTCTTCGGAGGTCTGGCGGGATATTGTTTTCCCCTTGAATGTCTTGGACATGGTAGTTGGGCTGCTGGCTTTAGCTTGCGGTTTCTGATTGGTCTTTGGTTTGGTTTCATCTTGCAGCGTTTATGTGGTCTTTTGCGTGGCTTCTGCTGATTTGTTTTGGATTAGTTCCCTTTCAGCATTTATTAGTTCTATCTCTGATTTGATGGTTTGTAGGATTTCTTCGTTTTCCTTTTTTATCAGTGCCATGCGTTCCACCTCTTGCTTGATGCTTTGCTGAATTTCCTTTATGTCAGCCAGCAGTGTTTCGTTGTCGCTCGTTTGTGTCGGTGTCTAAAGTAGCTTGACTTGTTTCTTTAGCTCATCTATCTGGCCTTGCAGTTGAGATCTTTCAGCTTGTGAGACGCACGTGGCTGTCTCGCACTTCCGCATTGCTTCCTTGTTTGGTGTCTTTGTGGTAATGGCGATCTTTAAGACGTCTCTGTGTCTTTTGCCAGCGGAAATTCTTTGAATGCATGGCGTTCGGCGCAGCAGCGGTAGATTTCTGTCTTGCTGCGGCATGTTGTTCTTCTGTGGCCGGCTCTCTGGCACCTTGAGCAATGAGTGATCCTTGGAATGAATCTTTCAGGCTGTTGTACTTTTTTGTTGATCGATACTTGAATCGGCATTTCGCTCCCCTATGTTGTTACCACCGCTAGAGTAGTAGGGATCTTGGAGTACGCAAGAATCCGCTCCGCCTTCAAGTTTCGGATATGAAGATTTTCCTGGTGTAGCTGCTTCAGTATTTGGTCATCTGTCAGCTCCACTTGGATACGCTTGATAACCCATCTGATTGTCTGTGAGTCGGTGTTTCCAACTCTGGTGTCTTTCTCCTCATTCTTCTCAATATACCTGGCTCTTGCATGTGGTGGGTTGTCGTCGGTCTTCCTCGTGGTAGCTTCATTTGAGGTTACTGTGCGTTCTGGTTCTTTGCTGCAGCTCGCAGATAGGATCTCTCCTCGCGTCATCTGTAAGGTCTTCGAGGATTCTACGCTGCCCACCTTGTGAGTCAGGTATTTTTTGGTGTTGGTCTTGCAAAGTGCCATTTTCTCCCCCGTATCAGGTTTCTTGATCAGTTCAGGTGACTTGTTCTCGATAGCGCTCCGCAGTTGCGAATGTCATTGCGACAGCGATGTCGTTATATATATATATATATATATATATATATATATATATATATATATATATATATATATATATATATATATATTCGTAGCCGCTGAGTTTCATTTCATTCTGCCGGCATATTTCTATTTCACATGGGTGCGTGATATTATTTGCCTTAATGTAGTTACTATAATGTCATTTCCTTATTTATTTTGTGCCGTTGTGTTCTTTGCTCTTTATTACTTGTCAAAGCACACGCCCTCAACCAACACATGTTACGCCGTCCTATATTTTATTGTCTCTCGTAGCTCCTTCCATGAACTCCCCATATCATTTCCAACCATTCATCTGCCTATAATTCTCTATGAGTGTGTTGTTAGGTCTCCCATTATTTCTTTGTATAGAAAGATTAGACTTTCTGGTTTTAGACTATTTTCAGATTTTCTCAGTGTGTGTCCTGTCCAGAACCAACGTCTGTTCCTCACCTCTTAATTTGCTGAAGTTTATCCAGTTCTTTCGCTAAGATTATCATCAGTGATTATGGCATATCGTTTCAGATAGTTTCTGTCATGTGCAGGTATTAGTTAATGAATGTTTGTAGTTTCTTAGCAATTGTTCCAGTCGTTCAGCGCGTGTCTGTTCCACACAGCAGTATTAGATTAACACTAGAGTTAACTATTCTATGTTTGGTGCTAAGTTTAATTTCTTTTGATTTCCACATATTTCCGAATACTATGAAATTTCCTCTTTCCTTTTGTACTCTTATTTTAGTATCTTTATCTGCTAAACTATCTTTGATTATATCACTATTTAAATGTAGGTATAATCCCATATAATGAAGTGTGTTTCGACCAAGGGATGTCGGGTTCTCATTTGTTTGATTCAACCGCATTATGTTTGTATTTCCCCGATTATTTTTAGACCTAATTGTTGTGCCCCCCCCCCTTTTTTTTTTATTTATCCCCCACCCAATTTAAATGTTTTTATCTTGTATTTAAATGCAGCTGTGGGGCAGAAGATCAATGAAGTTAGTGAATTCAAAAATTGGCAATAGTTGTTGCTGTCATCATATTTCAGGCTATATACAGTACAAATAATATATTTCTGACAGTCAGGTCTTAGTCAGATATGACTGAGCTACCGTATAACAGTAGACGGTACTACCTGGTTTCTGTTAGCGCCGAACGTTGGGCGGCGCTTACCAAACCCGACACCCCACATTGTGCCAACGGCTTCGGGCGGAAGAGCGCAATTTGGAGGGTACAAGCCTTACCCTGGTGCGAGGAAATGCAAGCTAAAGACAAAATTGTCATGGCAGGGCAGACCAGGCCCTAAGCCTTGGTTGGCGACTGGTCTAGGATCGAAGCTCCGACAGGCGGACAGTTAGAGCATTGCTTTGCTGATCCGGCAGCTTCTGCAGCTTGTCTTGTTCCAGATGTAGGGGTGTTACCTTTCCTCTGGAGTGAACTAGGCAGGCCGAGAGAGGGATCATGCTGCATGGGCAACACATGATCTCTATATTTTAGCCCAGGCTTTGTGCTATGGAGAGGCAATAACTCCATCCCTGGTCTTAACTGGTCTCGGAATCAAAGCGAGAGGCAACTGTTACGGGTTATAAGTCCTTGTCAGTTGGCGTAGACATGGGGCGCCACGCGTTGCCTCTGACGGTGGGAGACACCTATAGGTGTCACTGATCAGCTACCGCCCGCCTCAAGCTGGGCAGCCCCCAGCCAATTAGGTGCTGATCCGCCACAGCCTGCCTGCTTCAATGGGTGCTTGGGGCTAGGACAAAATCTGAATCGCAGGCTGTAAAACCAATGCACCAGGTACAAACAAAAATATAAATAGAAACCTCAAGCTACGGCTTGCAACCTGGAACGTGAGAACCATGTGTCCAGGATTTTCCACTGACTTGACCAATATTGACGATGTGAGAAAAACGGCTGTGATTGATGCTGAACTCAATCGTCTTAACATTGATATTGCTGGCCTGCAGGAGACTCGCCTCGCTGAGGAAGGGTCACTCAGGGAAAACAACTACACCTTTTTCTGGAAGGGTAAAGGGCAGGCAGAAAAAAGGCAACACGGTGTGGGCTTTGCAGTGAAGAATTCGCTACTGGGAATGATTGAAATTCCAGCAGGAGGAAATGAAAGACTATTATCCCTGCGCTTGGCAACCTCTTGTGGGTTTGCCACCATTATTACTGCATATGCACCGACACTCGATTCCTCTGATGATGTGAAGGATTTGTTCTATGAGGAGTTAGACTCTGTGATCAAGGCAGTTCCAAAATCCGACTACATTTATATGCTCGGTGATTTCAATGCTCGTGTGGGCAAGGACTCAAGTTCATGGCCAGTGTGCCTTGGAAAATACAACATCGGTCGCATGAATGAAAATGGGCAAAGGCTGCTGGAGCATTGCACCAGAAATGACCTATGTATTACAAACTCTTTTTTTAAAACAAAAGAGATGCATAAGGTCACATGGAAACATCCAAGATCCGGCCATTGGCACCAGCTGGACTTCATCATCACACGGAGACAACATCTGAACCATATATCATTGACTCGTAGTTACCACAGTGCTGACTGTGATACGGATCATTCTTTGGTTGTTGCAAGGGTTAGACTGAGACCAAAGAGAATCTACACAGCTAAACACAAATCTAGCCCCAGGATTAATATTATTAACACTCATGATCCTGAAAAGTGCTTTCAGTTTCAACAGCATCTTGAAGACGCTTTCACTGATACACCAGAAAATTGTACAGTAAATGAAAAGTGGGGTCAAATTAAGGAAACTCTTTGTAAAACTGCCGTAAGGGTTTACGGCACTGTGGATCATAAGAGGCAGGACTGGTTTGCGGCCAACAGCGAGACTCTGCAGCCCTTGATTGATAAGAAGAAGAAAGCTCTCTTAAGAAACAAGGAAAGACCAACGCGTAACACTCTGAGTGAGCTAAGGCAAGCTAGGAAGGATGTGCAAAAGGCTGCCAGGCAGTGTGCAAATGATTATTGGATCAAGTTATGTGAGTCCATTCAAATCGCAAGTGATAAGGGAGACATAAGAAGCATGTATGAAGGAATAAAGAAAGCCTGTGGTCCAGTGATCAAAAGAAGTGCACCATTGAAAACCTTGACTGGAGAAGTCATCACTGATAAGAAACAGCAGATGGACAGATGGGTCGAGCACTATTTGGAGCTTTACTCAAGTGAGACCAAACTAGCGGATAATGCCCTCAACGCCATAGAGGCTCTACCAACTCTTGACCACCTGGACACACTTCCCACCATAACAGAAGTTAAGTGTGCTATAAATGAACTTGCATCTGGCAAGGCTCCAGGTAAGGATGGGATTCCAATAGAGGTTATCAGGAGTGGGCAAGACACACTCACTATACAGATCCACCAGCTAATAGAGCTATGCTGGCGTGAAGGACAAGTCCCACAGGATTTCAAAGATTCAAGCATCATAACACTGTACAAGAACAAGGGCGATCGGAGCGACTGCAACAACTATAGGGGTATCTCACTTCTGTGTATTGTTGGAAAAGTATTTGCCAGAATTGTTCTGCGCAGACTTCAAGTCCTAGGAGATCAAGTCTACCCCGAATCACAGTGTGGCTTTCGACAGAACCGGTCGACCACTGATATGATATTCTCATTGCGACAAATGCAAGAAAAATGCCGTGAACAGAATCAACCACTGTTTATTGCCTTCATCGACCTCACAAAGGCATTTGATTTGGTCAGTCGTGAGGGTTTGTTCAAGGCACTAAAGAAGATTGGCTGCCCACCAACTCTTCTGTCCATTGTGGAATCGTTCCACACAGGCATGAAGGGTATAATCAAGTTTGATGGTGCAACTTCTGAAGAATTTGAAATCAAGAGTGGAGTTAAGCAAGGTTGTGTACTAGCTCCCACCCTCTTTGGAATATACTTTTCACTTCTACTGAAATATGCATTTCGTGATCAGGATGGTGGTATATACATTCACTCACGCTCAGATGGCGGCCTCTACAATGCTCAGAGACTGAAGGCCAAGACCAAAATTAGGAGGGTACTGATCAGAGAGTTGCTTTTTGCAGATGATGCTGCAGTTACGACCCACTCTGAGGAAGAATTGCAATGTCTACTATCTGCATTCTCCAATGCTTGTTCTGAATTTGGTTTAACAATTAGCAAAAAGAAGACACAGATTATGTCACAAGGTGCACATGGGGTACCATCAATCTTTATTGACGACGCCGAACTAGAGATAGTAGACCATTTTACATATCTAGGATCAGTGGTAAATAGCAAATTATCCCTAGATCAGGAAATCAACATCCGGATTGGTAAGGCAGCAACAACAATGAACAGGTTAAGAAAAAGAGTCTGGGAGAACAGGAAGCTTACTGCCAAAACAAAAGTCCTTGTCTATCAAGCCTGTGTCCTTAGTACTCTTCTCTATGGCAGTGAAACCTGGACAACTTACTCACACCAAGAGAACAATTTAAACAGCTTTCATATGCGGTGTCTGCGAAGAATTCTTGGTATTAAGTGGCAAGACAAAATCACAAATACTGAAGTATTGGAAAGATCAGGTTGTGTGACAGTTTATTCCATGCTCAGTCTTCGTAGACTTAGATGGATAGGACATCTTAGGAGGATGGATGATGGTAGAATACCAAAGGATATCTTTTTTGGTGAATTACAGATGGGTAAGAGATCTCAGGGTCGGCCTCTACTACGATACAAAGATGTGTGTAAGCGGGACATGATTGATACAGGCATTGATAATGCACATTGGGAGCAAGTCGCCGATGAACGTGTTGCATGGAGGGCAAATATCAGAAATGGAATAAAGTCAAAGGAGAAAATTATTGCAGAAAAGTCACACACCAAGCGTTTGAGACGTAAGATGGTGCATGATGGTGGAAATGACCACGTGTTCACATGCACCCACTGTGAACGGACATTTACAGCGCAAATTGGCCTTATCAGTCACACTCGCTACCGCCATAGTTAAAAGTTATTATGCCTTTTTAAAGCACAAACTATCGTCTGTCAAGACGGCAAGGTGCCAATGATGAATATATTTCTAAATACGCATTCATGTTGGATTCTCTATCAAAGCTGCCAAAGGCCTGTTCTTCATGTTCCAGGTTCTTTGCAGAACGTCGTCCTCATCACGGCCGGCAGAGACGATTCTCTATCGAAACAATGTTTTCCCGCAGTGAATTTGAATAATGAAGACACAAACAATAGATTACACACAAAGTAAAACTTTGCAGAAGCCATAATGATTAATCGACATAGGCCAGTTTTGTGCAAACAGAAAGACGTCATAGTCAGTTTAAAATTACCGTGGTAGACAATTGACATTACTGTACAAACATGTGTACATTTCAACTTGAAAGATTTATCTAGTTGTTTTACTCTATGTTGTGTGAATTCTGCAGTATGTACCTGACGAAATACAGCAAAATATGCCAGGCAATAAATCGTGCAATCTATTATTTGTGTTTTCGTTATTCAGATTCTCTACCCTTTGTTCTTTCTCTTGCTTCGTGCATTTTCATCCCAAAGTTATCTGAATCTGCCCTGTCCCGCGTCATTGCTGGTTGACGCCCGTTTCTTCTGTCAGGAACCATGCATTTTAGCACTGTTCTTGTCAAGCCACTGTGATGGTTATTATGGCTAAAGTATTTCAGTTTCACAGACATGGATGATGTGAATAAGTCGATAGTTTTCTTCGATGTTCAAATCTGATAGAATGTCACACTTTTTTCTTCTTAGTCCACGAAACTCTAAGAAATTTTCTGTTACATTTCACTTCAAAAGCCCCAGTTTTCTTTTTAATTGACTACTACGCGGTTTGTGAGCCCGTATACCCGGGTTCGAAACACGGCGGTGCTGGTTTTTTCGAAAAAGGTATAGAGGCCGGTCGTTCAGAAAGCAATGGCAAACTACTGAACGTAACACTTGCCTAGTACATCAACAGCAGCTGAAAATGCTGGTGTTGACTGCAACGTCCCGTAAGGGATACGCAACACAATTTTTTTTTTTAAACTGGTCCTTGACCTTAATCCATATGTTGCCATATGTTAATAATAAAATTTTATAATAATATAATATAATATTATAATATTATTTATAGGTTATTAAGCAGTATACATAACTAATTATTGCAATTTTATTTTACTCACTTATACATACTATTTGACAATATGGACAAAAACGTTTACTAATTTGTTAACAAGATTTTACAACGTGTTATTATAACAATATTGTTCTTAAAAATGGTAATATTTCTTTTTCTCTTGCTCTGCCAATGGGCACTTAATACTGTTTAAGCTCGTCAATGTTATGGTCAGTCGTTGTGTCACTTTTTAAATAGACCATTTATTTGATTATGGAGCCAAGATATTCAAAGTCTGTGGCATTTTCAATTTCTTTTTTGATGATAGTTCCGTAGTTCACAAATCTAATATAAAGTGGCGAGTTCAGTTCAGTGCTTTGCTTTATTATTGTGCGTAATGCAGCTGTTTTCTCAATGCAGGATCTGATTGTTCGTAAACCTGTTCATCCTTTAGTGCAGTGGTTCTCAACCTTTTTTGGCCCATGTACCCCTTCACCATATGTTGAGAATGCCATACCCCCCCCCCCCCTCTTCGTTTTTCCTCCCTATAAATCCCCCCACCCTGCCCCTACATAGTATACGTAAAAATGGAAGCTAACTTTAATAACACATATTAGAACAAGTTTAGACTTCTACATAAAACTGATTTGTGGGACTACTTACGTTATAAAGCGAATTTCAAAAGGGCGAGGAGTACAGATCTGTAAAGTAGGAGGGAAAAACAATATCAAGTAACCGGTTCTTGTATTAACGCGATCTTGAAATAATTTTCACGCCACCCCCCCCCCCCCCCGGAAACCCTAAAATTCCTCCCTGGGGGAAATTCCCCACCGGTTGAGAGCCACTGCTTTAGTGTGTTTGCTGTAAATGATATCTATTAATCTCTTCGTTTTCAGCCCATCTGTCAATTTGATCTTTAATGTTGATGAGAATTTCCCCAATTTTATTGTTGATGAACACGCGGTGCTGATTATATTTTCCCACATTTCCTTGTGGTGCTGTAAAAATCTGAAAGGTTTACTTTCGCTGCTGACACCATTTGCTATAAAAATTGTACTTTTTTTTAAATGACCAGTGAAATCTTGTAATCATATCTGGTGATGGTGTGAGATGGCAAAACATGACCGCCCTCGTTTATCGGCATGGCACATGATGATAATGATGTTGATGATTATGGAATCTTGTGGTAGCAGCGTCTTTTTTTAAATTTAAATTTGCCTTTTTTTTTAAATAATTATTTTTAACAATTATAATTTTGTAAATGCGATCAATAATTCGTGTTTTCCAATTTTGTGCAGTTTTAGTAGCAAACTCTGAAAGTACTCGGTAGAGCAGGGGTGGGCAAACTTTTTGTGCATAGGGCCGCATTGACAAATCTAAAGCTATTGGTGAGCCTCATATATATATATATATATATAATGTCCATTTTGTTTATAGCAACCTATCACAATAAGTACTTTAATTATTTATAGGTTATTAAGCAGTGTATATAACTAATTATTGCAATTTTATTTTACTTATACATGATATTTGACAATATGGACAAAAACGTTTACTAATTTGTTAACAAGATTTTACAACTTGTTATTATAGCAAATATTCTTTATTATCTATCAATGGTTTTAATTTAGACACAAGCCGACTAAATTGTCACTATAATTGTTGATTTCTAATGAGATGTATGTAACTGCTTGCACTTTTTGACAATATTCTTGAAATCTGGTGCAAGTTTACTTGTTGAAATTCGCATGACAGCATGCAAGTTGCAGTCCGACAATAAAGACATATTCTTAGATTCGTTGATCTTCAAGCAAGAGAATGGTTGTTCGCAAATGTATGTTGATCACACAATGATATAAGTTTAGCTGCAAAGTTTTTTCAAGTTGGGAAATGATTCTTGTGATAGAGATCCATAGAAATCCAGCAAACCATCTGACTTGAATTTCTCTTTCATGTCATGATCTGCTTGTAAGTCAAGCAGCTCCAACTGTATGTCCTCTGTGGCTGTATCAGCTTCTGCAATAAAAGGGGAACTGAGAATATTGAACTGTGGCTCTAAGTTCTTGAAATCTTGGAATCACCATCCAAATTCTTCAATCAATGCATCTAATTGGGCTTTGTACTTTTCAGTCATTTCACCAGAAATGGTTTCTTGTTTCAGCAAAGGGAAGTGATAAAATCTTTTTTTCAGTTGCTTGTCTGGAGAACAGTGAGAGTTTTGCCTGAAATGATTTTACATGTACATACAATTCATGTGCAAACACACCATTGCCCTGAAGTTTGACATTCAGTTCATTTAACTTTCCCATAATTTCAATGGCAAACATAAAGTCTAACTTCCACTCTTTATTGACTATGTTAGTATTAAAGTCACATTCAATGCCCTTCATCTCTAGGAACATCACTATTTCTTCTCTGAGTTCCCACACTCGCCTCAACACCTTGCCGAGACTCAGCCATCGAAAATTGGTGTGGTACAGGACATCCTAATGTTCAGTTTCCAAATCGTCAAGTAATGACTTGAACTGTCTGTGATTAAGTCCTCTTTATCTGCTGAGGTTGATGACACTGACAACTGGGTCAATAACATGCTTGATATTCAAAACAGTTTTACACAGACTTTCTTGATGAATCACACAGTGAAGTGGTAATAAGATGTGGTCTGGATATTCTGATTTAATCTTATCACTTATCAACTTTACCAGACCTACAATTTTTCCCAGTCAAAGCACGAACTCAGTCAGTTGTAACACTTGCCATCTTGTTCCAAATCAATCCAGTTCTTTCAATACAGTTAGTAACAGTATTGAATATATCATGGCCTGCGGTTGTGTCTTTGAGTGACTCAACACTCAGTAACTATTCAGTGAGTTTGAAAGAAGTGTTTATTCCACGTATAAATATCAATAATTGGGCAGTACCATGTACATCGGTACTTCTCATCCAATGCAAGAGAGTACCAGAAAAATTGATAACATGCATCTTGAAGTTTATGCATCAAATTGTCACTTATCTTGTCAACACGTATGACCACAGTTTGCCTTGATAAAGTAATGTTGTCATAATCTTTCTTTTTTGGTTCTGGACACATAATGTTTGCTGCATCTAGCAAACATTTCTTGATTAACTCCCCATCAGAAAATGGCTTGTTCTGTTTTATAATTCTGTGTGACAGCAAAAGACTAGCTTCAGTTGCAGCATCTTGAATTGAAGACTATTTAGTGAAAACAGTTTGCTGTTTCTCCAAATTGTTCACCAACTCCAAGCATTTCCTTTCCCTCCCTTCGGTTGTTACATTGTATCCGAAATCGGAATGTTTTGTTTGATAATGTCATTTTAAATTGTACTCATTGAAGACAGCAACTGACTCACGACACGACAAGCAAACTTATTTGCTACCAACTTTTATAAAACAGTACTTAGTTGTCCATTCATCATTAAAAATACGGCATTCATCTTCAATCTTACCGTTTGCTATTGACAGTCATTGTTTTAATAAAATTTGAATTGTTAGAATTGTACAAAACTTTAAAACGGAAATGAACCAAAACCTACTTCCGGCTGTGTGTGAAAATAAAATATTCGGAAACAAGTAGTAAACTCAGAATAAATTTAAGAAATATATCAAGACTACTACAACAAATAAATTAATGTGAACATTGTAAATGTGGAAATAATTTATAACAGCAAACAACTTTTAAATGTAATATTTTCTTGCAAAATAAATCATTTTATTCACCGGAGAAATATCTGTTTTTCATAAAATCATCCTTATTAAATTTTTACTTGTCGATAAATATTTCTATATATGAAAATCGATTAATTCGCATTTTAGCATTACATGGTTCCAAATGTTGCTGTATGTAGCCGGGCGGCTGGGTTGGGGTGAGCGCCCAACCTTGTATAAATACCCAAATGGCTTGTGCATTCATCACCTATGCAGCAAAATTCCAAATCCTGGTCTTCTCGTGGCGGAACTGTTTTAACTAACAGGAGAAGAGACAGCGGCGAGCCACTGGCGCCGATAAATAACCAGAACGCTCTAGATGTGTATGCACGTACTTGCATGCGCAGACATGCGTGTGCGTGCCTAAACACCTAAACTCGAGTAAGACCACAGTCTGCTCTAGCAAAGGAAAGGTGCTGAAGACGGAGGCAACCAGCCAGGAGGCGCACCACAGAAACCAGGATGCCACGCAATCACGCGTAATGAAATATGTCGACTACTGCTAAATGTTATGGTGCTCGCCCTGCTTTGGATCCCCAGGCAGGTGCAGTGCCGAGCCCTATGCCTCGAAATAGTCAAACCACAGCTACTATGTCCTATCCCAACTACAACGCAGACAGGACATAGTCATCAAACCGGCGGATAAAGGTGGTGCGGTGGTTGTTTGGCGAAAAGATCTATGTGTCGAGGAAGTCATGTCCCATAATTATTCCCCCTGCGCCGAAGACCCCACTCTTTCCTATAACCGGAAGATTCACAATACCATCAAACAGCTCATACGTGAGGATACCTTACCACCCAATGCCTCTTCACTTCACATCCATGACTCTGACTTGGGCAAACCCACCCTCTACATGCTGCCCAAAATACATAAACTAAAAATCCTGGACGTCCGATAGTTTCCGCCTGCTCATGCCCGACTGAACTGATCTCAGCGTTTCTTGACAGGATTTTCCAACCTCTAGTTGCGAATCTCCCGTCATACATCAAGGATACAAAGCATGCGTTACTTTCATTCAACTCTCTCCAACTGACTCCTGGGAACACATACAGACTATTCCTAATGGATGTATGTTCCCTCTATACCTCCATTCCTCATGCTGATGGCCTCATGGCGCTACAATTCTTTCTGGATCAACGCACAGATCAAGCCATCCCTACTCGCACACTGGTGAGACTCGCTGAATTGGTCCTCACCAATAATTCCTTTGAGTTCAATGGCCACTACTTTGAACAAATCAGCGGTGTCGCCATGGGCACTAAAATGGGACCCAGCTACGCATGTTTATTTATGGGACATTTGGAACACCAGATTGAACTCAGCTATGATGGTCTTCTCCCTTCTTTTTACCGACGCTACATCGATGACGGCATCGGTCTCACTGACATGACAGAGGCGGAACTGAACCGCTTCATTAATTATGTCCAGAACTTCCATCCATCGATCAAATTCACCACAGAAATTTCCACCACCTCTGTCAATTTCCTTGACACCACCATTAAATTAAACCCTACAGGCCTCACGACCTCCGTGTACTACAAACCTACGGATGCTCACGGTTTCCTCCTGTACAGCTCATCCCACCCCAAAAGCTGCAAAGATTCCATCCCATACTCCCAGCTACTCCGCCTTCGTCGTATCTGTCAGGATGATAATGACTTCCTCGAGAAAGCCCATGAAATGCTTGACTTTTTCCGCAGACGGTCCTACCCAGAGAACGTCTTGTCCACAGCTTTCTGTCGCATAACCCAAGTCTCCGGGAAATGTCCCTGGTCAAACAAACACGACCTCCTAACAATGAACCTAAGCTTATCCTCACCTTCCATCCATATGCCTTTGCAATCAAGCACATTTTCCTCCGACACTGGTCTATCCTGGAATCCGATCCAACCACTCGTGAGGTATTCTCCAATGGCCCTAGGGTAATTTTCCGCCGAAACCAGAGCCTCAGAGACCACCTTGTGCATAGTCGCCTCCCCACGGTCACTTCATCTGTGGGCACATTCAAATGCCATCGTAAGAACTGTCTGACATGCCCATACGTTGTTCAGACACCGGCGATTACATTCCCCCTAGGCACCTTCTCCTTGAAGGATTCTTTTACTTGTACATCCCGCAATCTGATATATGTCATCATCTGCAAACGATGTAACATGAAATACATTGGTCAAATTGGCAGACGCCTTGCTGACCGTTTTAGAGAACACCTCAGAGACATTACTCAGGGTGCTGACAAACCTGTCTCCAACCACTTTAATTCCTCCAACCATAATGGAGTCGACGATGCATGTAACACTGCATTGAAACCCTGTTTCTCCAAAAGCTCCATCGGACTTAAAATTGAATGCCAATTAATCAACTCTCTGGGATGCGTCCATCCAGCAGGTATCAATACTGTTGTGGACGCCACTGTATAACTGTGCCATCTTCTCCAACTGTCTACACTGTCTATCACTATGCTGTTCCCCCCCCCCCCCCATATATTCATACCTAACTGTCTCCACACCCCTATATTTTCATATCAGACTGTTCGCATATTTTTGGCGACCTAAATCCTATCTGGCAACCTACTATACTTAAACTCTGCAGCCAAAGAGTGCCTTCGCAACTGGCAAAGCCGCCTTTTTCTGCTCCCACATGGAAACAGTGTAGTGGTGCTTTTGCTTTTTGTTTTTTTTTATTTCGTTGTTTATCTATCTGTGTTGTCCTGTCCTTGACAAATATTCTGAGAATCGAAACGTCGGCCGTCCTGTGTGTCGTATTGTACGCTTTTGTGTGTATTTTATTTTATTATTCATTTTATATATTTATTGATTACTTCTGATTTTGGATTTTCACCTGTATTCCGGTATACGATGGATCTCCTTGTAAGGTATGTGCGGCGTGTTTGTGTTTAGTACGTTTCTTCTCGCAGGAGCTTAATATACCTATTTGTTTCCAATTCATAAGGTTATATATATCCTGCTGCAGCCGCTGCTTTTTCTTCTCTTTAATATCGTTGTACATAATGTCCTATTATCATTAGTCTCCTTCAGGCAATTGTCTTTAGTTATTCTGGCAGTCCAAGGAATTTGCAACATTCGTTTTAGAAACCACATCTCTGTTGCTTCCAAGTTCTTCCTATTTTATTTTATTTCATTTACATTCCAAAATTCACTGCCATACAGCAAAACTTGTTCTATATAGCACTACAGAACTCTCTATCTTACATTCAGTGACAGTGACTTATTGCATAAGATACTCTTCATTTTCTGAAATGCAGCTTTTGCTTGCCCTATTCTGCTCTTGCCGATCTCCCTGATCTAGGGGTTACACGACCTTCTCCGTAATCCCGTATATTCTCTTGAGTAATGTGACGTGCGTGAGAATCGTTCTTTCCGCATCGGTAACTTATGGGGTATGTGAGCCGGTCGGTCAGAAAGCAATGGCAAACTACTGAGCGTAATCTTGCCAAGAAAGATGCTGATGTTCTCAGCGATGTCCTGTAGAGGATATGCGAACAAAATAAAAATTTCTTTCTGGTTCTTCTCATTATAATTTTGAGTAGAAGCTTAGTGACATAGTTTATGAGGTTGTTTCCCCTCTCTTCAACTAAATCTTGTATTAATAAATATGTAATCAATTTGGTTAATTATTTTCTTATCAGGGCTTTTCCATGTGTAAAGTCGTCTTTTATGGTGTTTAAACCAGGTGTTTCCAATACTCATTTCATTTATATTTACCCATTCTATTAGTTTCTCCCCTCCTTCATTTCTTGTACCTAAACTATAATTCCACACTGTGTACTCTATTTTTCCCTTTCCTACTTTTGCATATCTCCTAGTATTATTTTCATTTCTTGTGATTTAATTTGAAACATCGCCATTTCTACTTCATCGTAAAAGTGTTGTATTTCTTCATAACTACTGCTTGTTGTTGGTGTGTATACTTGTATACTATTTTTATCTATTGGTTTGCCTTTCATTTTGACCATAATAAAAATACACAAGTAACCATTAATTGTCTTGGCCGTTTTTTTAAAATAAAATAGTTGTGCTACTCCTTTCTCGCGTGTATCCCCTTCAGAATAAATTAATTTATGTTTGGCGGATATAATTTTACCAGATCTCTTTATTAATAGACCAGCTAATTTGTCATACACAAACCAGGATTATTCGGTTTTCAGGACTATGTGATATTTAGTTAAAGTGAGTCAGAAAGAGAAAGTGAGTGAGAAAGTGAGTGGGTGAGTCAGTCAATGAGTCAGTAAGTCAGTGAGTCAGTGAAAGAGTGTGAAAGTGAGTGAGTGAGTGAGTGAGTGAGTGAGTCAGTCAGTCAGTCAGTCAGTCAGTCGTGAATGAGTGAGGGAGTTGGTGAATAAGTAAGCAAGTGAAAGAGGGAGTAAGTGAGTCAGTCAGAGGGGAATGAGTGAGTGAGTGAGTAATTGAAAGTGAGTCAGTAAGTAAATAAGTAAGTGACTGAGTTAGCTAGTGAGTGATTGACACAGAGACAAATAGACAGTAATTGATAAGGAGGAAAAACGTACCAAACATAACAGATACGCAGAAATGAGGAGTTACTTATGATTATATGAATTAAGAACACGCGCACACACACACACACACACACACACACACACACACACACACACAGAGAGGGTACAGAGAGACAGAGACAGACAGGGACAGACAGCAGATCACACACACACACACACACACACACACACACACACACACACACACACACACAAACTGCCAAAACTATCACCAAATACGACATTTATAAACCACGTGAACAATATGTCAAGTACGCGCAATTCTAGGATTAGAAGCAAATTTCCGGAATCGAAAGTTAATCCTCGTACGGTGGCAGACTTGGGATTATAATGACAATAAAATACCCGCAGCCTGGCCCTAAACAGTGTCCACACACAAGGGAGCTAAGGCGATCGATAGAAGACCAACATGTCACGCACTTGGGACCTATGAGATTTACACTGTTACCGAAGTTAATGCTTGTTCACACTTTTATATAAGTGATTCCCCACATATTTTCCGACTGCTACCATTTGATTTCCTGTGGGTTTTGCATCTGGATTGATGTTATTATAGTGTTGTTGTTATTGTTGTTATTATTGTCCTTGTTGCTGCCGTTGCTGTTCGTTGTCCTTTTCGCCGATTTTGCTGTTGCTGTTCTTGTTGCTGTTGCTGCTTTTTTGTTGCTCTTGCTGATACTACGGCTGTTGTTATTGCTGCAGCTGTTATTGTTGTTGCCGTTAATGTTGTTGTTGTTGCTGATGTTGCTGCTGCTGTTATTGAACTTATTGTTGTTGCTGCTGTTTTTATTGCTGTTTCTGCTGTTGTTGTTGCTGCTGCTGTTATTGCTGTTGCTGCTGTTCTTGTTGCTGCTTTTGTTGTTGCTCTAGCTGCTGCTAAAGCTGTTGTTACTGCTGCTGCTGCTGTTATTGTTGTTGCCATTAATGTTGTTGTTATTGCTGCTGCTGCTGTTCGTGTTGTTGTTGCTACTGCTGCTATTGTTGTTAAAAGGTTAAAGATGAGAACATCGACTTTGAAGCAACCGGTCATACCCCATTTGGCCCAGTCTCTCTCCACCGAACGGCAAGCAGCCTGCCGAGAACATTGAACAGAGCAGGCTACATTCCTTTCATACAATTAAGCTCTTCTCTCAAGACATACAAGACGTGGGGGACTCGACGTTGCTGTTGTTGTTACTGCTGCTTTTGTTGTTGTTCTTATTTTATGTTATTCTTATTGTCTGCCCTGGGCAAAACGTGGGGACTTGCCGTTGTTGTTGTTGCTGCTTTTGTTGTTGTTCTTATTTTATGTTGTTCTTGTTGTCTACCCTGGGCAGCTTTTCTTTTCTAACAATATTGCCAAGGCAGTTCCGAAGGACAATATATCATCATATGTGACTTCCCATTTGGATAGAAGGACGATATTTCGCCATACTAGGGTTATCAGTTATTTGCTTTTGTTTCGTGGCATCTTCAGCAATATCAATGCTCAGTGAAAGGACGTTTACATTATAATGCTTGTGTATGTGACTGTACACAATGTTTCGTCCACAGCTACGTTTTGTTTGGAACTGAATCAGTTCACATGTACAAAGTACACACAAGATAGCCTGTGTTTCTCCATTATCCGAGAAAGCTAGGTATCCGATCTCACTACCCAAGACACCAGAGGACTGTGATATGATTATATACCAATAATTATTGGGGAAATCCTGGAGCGAACCCGATACTTTCTGATATTGAGGTGGACACCGTGACCTCTGAGCCACCGTCCCTTCCCATAAGCCAAGGGGGTGAACAGTCCTAGTTATGTTCAGTGACAGATGAACGTATTTTCAACTGCGTCGCGCTGCACAAGCAAAACAGGGGTAATGACTATAACTATGGATATTCGTCCATCAAGAATGATGATGACCATTCATTTCATCCAAGTTTCTCCATCAGGAATGATGAAGACAATAGGATGAAGAATGACTTGCGCGATGAATTTGTTTATAGTGAGGAAGAGCTGCGCAACTTAATCGGCCTAACCTTCTCGCCTGAATCCATCTGATTCCTGTGGCAAGAAATGTCAGGACGACTGGAGACGAACGTAGGTGCAGTGGACGTTAGGCTGCCACAGGCCAGTTATCCCTGTAAATATTGGCTTTCAAAAACAGATGGTAGCCTAGAGCCTCGTGCAAACGGCCCTCGTGCAAACCAAACCTGGACAATGACAGAAAAAGAGAAAAGAAAGATCACAACAACCGAAATGAGATTCCTGAGAAGAATACTCAATGTATCACGAAGAGATAAAATCAGAAATGAAGAAATTAGGACTAAAGTTGGGGTTATAACTGCGCTAGATTTTATTAGAAGGCAGCAAGTAAAATGGTTTGGCCACGCAAGTAGGTTACCAACTAACAATACACCACAACAAGCAATGTTGTGCTAATCAGATGGAGGCAGAGGAAGAGACCGACCACATAAACGATGGACGCAGGGAATAACAGAGTCATAATATATATACCATATTTTTTTGTGTGTGCATATCCTTTACAGGACATCGCTGTCAACCAGGGGCTTCACTAGGGGGGTGCGGGCCGCACCGGGTGACACCATCAAGGGGTGACACCAAAATAAAAAAATTGCAAATTTGACAAAGCAGACATAGCTCTGTCGTGAAAGTGATATGGTGAAAGATATTGATTTTGATGATGTGATTGACAGGTTTGCAGATTTGAAGACCAGGATGGGAAACTTTTAATTTTAAATAACAGAAATTTTAATGTTAAAAAACAAAAATTTAACTTTGTCCGAGTTTGTCGAAGTTCTTTATTTATGTTTTACTTGAAGTATTGAAGTTATATTGTTCAATTTGTTTTCTTTCTTATGTCCTTATTAACTTTTTGACTTATTTTACAAACATTACTATATGCGATTATATATGGTACAGGAACACTCGGAAGAAGACCATGGTGAAAGTCTAGAGGGGTGACACCAAGAGTTTACCGCACTGGGTGACACCAACCCCAGTGACGCCACTGCTGTCAACACCAGCATCTTTCAGCTGTATGTTGATTTCTTGGCAAGATTACGCTCAGTAGTTTGCCATTGCTTTCTGAGCGGCCGGCTCACATACCCCGTAAATTACCGATGCGATTCGAACCACTGCTGATTCTCACCGTCATCACGTTACCTACGAGAGTATGGGGGATTACCGAGAAAAGTCGCTAATCTCTAAGCCACGAAGCCGGCATATACCATATAATATATGGTAATATCGATACATGAAGCCCATAAGCGGACACTCGCCAGCTGTTTATACTTCACCTTGACACCGCAAGATACAAGAGGAACCTAATGAGATGAGTCCCGCTGCCACTGTTAGCTAGACAAAATGTTCACAGACGCTCCAACTGTTTACACTTCACCTTGACACCGCAAGGTACAAGAGGAACCTAATGAGATGAGTCCCGCTGCCACTGTTAGATAGACAATATGTTCACAAACGCTCTAACTGTTTCATCCATCCTTATACTATCTCCCATCCAATCACAACGAAAAATAAATTAGTTGGCGTCCTTACAACGAGTCGCTTAAATGTCTGTCATGTTTCTAAGGCAGGTATGTTCTTATCGTCACACATGACGATTTAATGTGTTCAGCATGATGACGAGAAGAAATGTGTTTACTTAAGGTACTAAACTGAACGAGAGGTAATATATTTCTTTACATTCTTCGTACTCTTTCCTCGGTCCCTTTTACGCATTAAACGTCACGTTAGGAAGAGCTTTCTTAGTCAGATATGACTGAGCTACCGTATGACAGTAGACGGTACTACCTGCTTTCTGTTAGCGCCGAATGTTGGGCGGCGCTTACCAAACCCGACACCCTACATTGTGCCAACAGCTACGGGTGGAAGAGCACAATCGGGAGGGTACAAGCCTTATCCTGGTGCGAGGAAATGCAATCTAAAGACAAAATGTCATGGCAGGGCAGACCAGGCCTTAAGCCTTGGTTGGCAGCTGGTCTAGGACATGCGGACAGTTAGAGCATTGCTTTGCTGATTCGGTAGCTTCTGCAGTTTGCCTTGTTCCAGATGTATAGATGTTACCGTTCCCCTAGAGTAAACTAGGCAGGCCGAGAGAGGGATCATTCTGCATGGGCAACACAAGGTCTCCATATTTTAGCCCAGGCTTTGTGCTATAGAGAGGCAATAACTCCATCCCTGGTCTACCATGTTTTCACATGCATACACTGTGGACAAACATTTACAGCACGAATTGGCCTTATCAGCCACACTCGCCACCGCCATGGGTTGCCGTTATTAAGCCTTTTTGAAGCACAATGCATCAAACTATCGTCTGTTAAGATGGAAAAGGTGCCAATAAAAGGAAGAGCTTTCTGGACAAGATCTGTGTATGAGCTCCCTAAGTTATTTGGTGGTGCTCGTTGCCCTTGCTGCTTCGCTTAACTGAAAACCGGACAATGTGGAAAACATACATAATCGCAAGAGATATTGAGCTGGTGTTCGACAAGAAAATAACTGTCATTTTTGTGGCAGGATTCTGTAATGTTATTCTTAGATTTCTAAGGGACCCACAAGCCAGCTGATGATGTCATATCCGCTTGAAAGCTGGCCTTAACATTGGTTAAAAACGCTGTCATTCAAAATCGTGGCTTAATCGCAGTCATTACTTGTGGCAAAGATTACTGTGCCGGACGCATTTGCACTTTGGTCTTATTAAATCCGTAATAATTTGGAGATTCTTGTTATTTGAACATTGAGAAAATTCTATGCATGCAAACGAATCCCGGTATTCTCAATGCGGAACTAATCAGTCATTGCTTGATAAAGTTACCTGATGTGTTTAATCCACAAGATAGGACAATTTGGTGAATCCCACAATCCAACGCCAAACCGACTAATTATGAACAAGTCTACAAAAGGACTTAGCGTGTGTTGGTGAGGGACTATATTCCACTGGGAAATTAAAGGTTGAAACAGAAGGAGAAAGAGGAGAAAGAAGAGGAAGAAGAAGAAGAAGAAGAAGAAGAAGAAGAAGAAGAAGAAGAAGAAGAAGAAGAAGAAGAAGAAGAAGAAGAAGAAGAAGAAGAAGAAGAAGAAGAAGAAGAAGAAGAAGAAGAAGAAGAAGAAGAAGAAAAAGAAGAACAAGAAAAAGAAGAACAAGAAGAAGAACATGAACAAGAACAAGAACAAGAACAAGAAGAAACGCCGAACCTCCAATTTCTCTAATCAGTTTACAGTTTTCGAAAGTTTCTTGAAAAACTGCCCTTCGTTTTTTCTGCCCGTCGACGGTATTCTTTGCAATTTCACTAGAAACCACATCTCCACTGTCATTAGATGTTTTTCAGAGTGTCTGCACATTTTTCTTGTTTCACATAGTATAAGAGAATTTCATGTTTTTTTTTTTTTTTGTAGATCTGTTTGTGTTGTTCCGTTCCTGATGAGGATTATTATAATCGAAACATCATTCGCTGTGTAGTAGTATACTCATTCTTATTTTATTTTATTTTTATTTTATTTTGCCCCGTGTTATTCGTGTTCACCATTGTGGATTTCGTTGTGGTGTGTCCGTGTTTAGTACATTTCACTTTTTTTGCAGAAGTTGCACATCCATCCATCATGTGCCAGGCGTGGGCGGTCATGATTAGCCATTTCACTCGATCACCAGTCTTGGATCAGCTCATTGTTCTTGTCTTGACCATGCCATGTAGCCAAGCCATCCAGGTATTTACTTCTCTGTCTTCCCCTTGTTCTCTTCCCCTCGATCTTGCCAGTTGTCACTAAGTTCTCCAGTTTATTTCTTCTCATAACATGCCCAAAACAGTGTGACTGTCTAAGTCTAATTTCTCTAATCAGTTTACGATTTTAATTTGTTTCTTGTAAGACTTGGTCATTGTTTTTTCAGTCTGCCCATGGTATTCTTTGCATTCTCCTCGGAAACTACATTTCCGTAGCCATCATATGTTTTTCAGCTTGACTGCTTATTGTCCATGCTTCACATCCATACAAAAGTACACGCCGTATGTGGCACATCAACACTCTTTTTCTCCTAGCAATTTACATCTTTTTATTGGTCATATGTTTTTCATCTTGCAAAAGGCTACCTTCGCCATGGCGATTCTTGTTCTTATCTCTTCAAGGCATTTCAAATAAGATGTTATGACTATTCCGAGATAATTGTACCGATTGACTTGTTTAAGAATATTACCATTTACTTGTATATTACATTGTGGTATTTCGTTTTTCCTAGTGACGACCATAATCTGTGCCTTCTTACAATTTAATTCTAACCCTCGTTGTTAACTGTGTGCAACAACTGCATCTACTAAATGTTGCAGATCCTGCTCACTGTCTGCAATCAACACTGTATCATCTGTATATCTAATATTAGTGATGTTTCTTCCTCCAATGATGGTTCCTCTCATATCTTGTACATTTCTGAAAATATTTTCACTATACAGGGAAAAAAATAATATGGAGATATTACACATCCCTGTTTCACACCTCTCTTAATAGGCTTATATTGTCCTACTTCATTATCAATCCCTGTGGCATCTTGTTGTTTCCAATATGTGCTTTTTATAAGTCTAATGTCTTTCCCATCAATTTTTAGATCTGCAAGCACCTCTGTCATGTTGACATGTCTTTCACATACCAACGTGTTTTTATTTCCTATTATACAGAATAGGTGGAGAGACGATCAAGTCACTTCAACACAAGTCTTCGCAGTGTTTGACCTAATGAAAGAATGAATTCTGACCTGTCGTCACAAAACCCTTGGATATATTGGACACAAATAATAATCTACCGTTCTGTAAACATTAATGGATAAATAAACATTCTTCTTCATTCACCCTTCATTCTCCAATCGGAGCATTGTAACATTAATGGATAAATAAACATTCTTTTTCATTCCCCAATCGGAGCATAGAAACATTAATGGATAAATAAAACATCTTCTTCATTCACTCTTCATTCCCCAATCAGAGCATAGTAACTTTAATGGATAAATAAAACATTCTTCTTCATTCACTCTTCATTCCCCAATCGGAGCATAGTAACATTAATGGATAAATAAACATTCTTCTTCTTCATTCACCCTTCATTCCCCAATCGGAGCATAGTAAAATTTATGGATAAATAAACATTCTTCTTCTTCATTCACCCTTCATTCCCCAATCGGAGCATAGTAACATTAATGGTAAATAAATATTCATCTTCTTCATTCACTCTTCACTCCCCAATCGGAGCATAGTAACATTAATGGATAAATAAATATTCTTCTTCTTAATTCACCCTTCATTCCCCGGTCGGAGCATAGGCCTGGAACCAACTCACTCCAAGCCCTCCTATCATTATCTATTCCATGTAGCTCCCTCCATTTCCTTCCCATTTTATTCATGTTTGTTGTCTACTTCTCTTCACCGCGTGTATTTATGTCCTAGGTGAAAGGAAGAACATTTGCGTTCCGGACTCCGTGTGGTTTTCTCCGCACCGTACCACATCTTTTCCAGAAGAGCCTTCTTTCCTCTTGTTTTTTGGAAGTTTCCTTGGTGAAGTTATTTATTATCCCTCCTGCTTCAGGTTCCGATGATTGTGGGTTCAATTCCAGGCCACGTCGTTCGCTTAAAGAATGAAGTTTTCTCTGAGACTCCGGGGGCTTGTCGCTGGAGCTACGAGTGCGTGCTGTGTGTGATGCTTTCGACAGGACATCCTGTCGAAAGAAACCAAGTCATATGGGATAAAACCTGGTGCAATGAAGTCGATGCGCTTGCCCTTTAAACTCATTTCTTAATCCTCTTGATCGGCTTGGCTATTCTTTTTTTTTTTTATTGTCATTGGACTTGTGCATAGTTCATTGGATTTTGCAGTGTTTCTACGGCATGAGAAAGCCAGTCCCGCGTCCAACCCTCCTTCGACGCCCCTTACGACTTGAATGGTAGGCTACAGTGTGATACTATTCTTTGTTTCTTTGAAGGGCCCCGGTAACACACGGCGAAATAAGCTTAGGGGTGTATAAAGTATTACCCTTCCCCAATTGTACACTACCTCTAGAAGTGTTCCAGTATTCTATGGATGAGATTGGAGAATATCAACGCAGTGCTTCAACTTCGTAGCACCCACGCGAATCGAAATATAGTATATATCAGAACCACTCATGCTGTGCGTGGGTAGGTTTTTAACCTGTGAATTTTCAGCTGGGCAGTGGCCTTTTTGAGCATCATTATTGGGCCACGAATTCGAGAAGCTTGTCGATCGTGAAGGGCGTTGTGACGGTAACTGCATTCTAGGTGGCCAACCAGGTGATCCCCATTGCAATCAAGGAACCGGTCAAAAGTCTCGGCCGAGCGGATCGATTTCTCGCTGACAGACAAGAACGCAGTACAACACATATGCGAGACAACAGAAAACGGTCTGCGAGTCACCGATAAGAAAAAAAAAAAAAAGATAAGAGCAGATTCATAGGAACGTTCAAGATTTGGTGGTACCTCCAATTCATAATGATCCCGAAACTGCTATCTAATGGTGGTCAAAGGCATCGGCTAGGCAGAGCAGCAGAGACAAGGTGGTCCAGGAAATGTGTGAAGGAAAGGGCAACAAGCGAGTGCAGAAGGCTGGGCAGCAGCCGCAGCAGCAAGGTCACTGGGTGTCATGGGAGGGCACACTGCAGATTTCCCTCTCGTGGAACGATATTTGGAGCTTGCCGCAGTTGAGAGTAAGCTTCGTTGTCACATCACTTTACGATGTCCTGCCGTCAGTAGCTAACCTGGTCAGATGGGGTATATCCGATGGCCCAACATATCCCCCATGTAGCAACTCGCAGACCGAAAGGACCCAGACCTTAGAACACATATTGTCTACGTGCAGGACGGCCCTTGGGCAAGGCCCCTCCACCTTGGTGCCATAAGTTCATAACACGTTTCTTACCGAGCTGGCAGCCATAGTCGGGTAGCAAGACTCCAGGCAAACAAGGGACTGTTGTCAAGGCCGGGTGGATAGACTTCCTAAAAGCTTGACAGAAGCCGAACAGCCTGTCACCCATTCCCGGGAGTGCTGAAGACTGGGAGCTGACAGTAGACCTGCAAGGTTGTGGCAAATACCCAGTGTAAATCCAGAAGTTTCAATTGCGACCAGACATTGTAGCGTGCACTGCGTCAACTTAACAGCTGGTACAAATCGAGCTGACTGTTCCGTTCGAGTCAGGACACATTTTCAGGATCCTCGCCGGTGCTACGGAGTTCGTGCACTGAGCTGAGTTTCTCCAAGCTCAGATTTGAGTTAGGAGGAAAACGGAGCACTTATGGGTTGCACTCGTGTGCCGTGATGTTGATCCATCGACTAAACTAAACTAAACTCGAGGAGCAACAACACACCTACAAGATGGAGAAATACAGCGATATGGTCGCAAGCTTGAGACAAGAAGGATATACCGTCAGGCTATTCGCCGTTGTGATATGCGCAAGAGGTCTTGTTACCAACTCCGCATGCTGAATCAGCTAGGTGTGAAAGCATAAGCAAGAACACGTAATTAAAAGATTGGGCGGGACAGCGGAGAAGCCCTCGTGCTGGCTATGGAGCAAGCGTATTGCTGGGTGGGACAAGGATACGCAGTGAATGGTTCAACTTTGCCTGCAGAACAAACAACCTCAGTAACACAGAAACCTCTCCATAAAATTGCAACCTTACATTGAGACCGAAACAGTTACGGTCCCCTGCCCACTCAGGAGCCACACCACCAGGGAAGAACAGGGCACCCAAGCTGGGGCGCTACAGAGGGATGACAACATCACAATGTAGCGATTATCCGGACCGGAAATGTTATCCAAAGTCGAACCTCGATTCGATTCGATTTCACCATTACCCTACCCCGTTCAACCTCAAGGAGAAGTTATAGCAAGGTCCATCACCGGATCAGAATGATAGTCCTGATCCGAAGGTGATTGTTGTCCACATAGGGTAATGACAACGTCGAATCTCTGCAGCCAACGGCTACTTGTGGTGGAATAGTAAGTCTTGCCAGGACCATGCCCCGCAACGATAGTGAGGGTAAAAAGGGAGGATGGGGGGGGGGGGGGGGGGGAGCCTTAATATAATTAGCCCAAAGGAAGAGCTGGCTTTTTCTGGGAGCGTGCAGGAGGGTGAGTCCGCAAGCCGCGAACGGGGCATGAAGAAGGGAACACTGCAGCAATGACGTCTACTGTCTGGATCATAGCTAGCCACCATGGCAGAGGTGAAGACTGCGGCCAACTACTGGCAGAAGAAACTGGCTTTCCCACGGTCAGTGTCAACACTGATAGATGCACCGGGTGCCCAATGTTCGCCACCCCACCCTATTTTTCCGAGGGTGGAGGTGGCTTTTAGGCAGACCCACTTAGCGATGTCTACAATGGAAACGTCTCGATGATGAATACACATGACAGGGGGAACACGTCAGAGAGTCATGACCCAGACCAGCCCGCCCCGTGGAGTGTAAAGAATGTACAGGGGCCGAAAAATTCGGCGAGGCGGGGGATTCTTCTGTTGATCAGAAGTCTCATGTCGTGCTTGCTCCTCCTTTCTACTTATATACAGAACTCTAACTCCATACATTTTCAGAAATCTACTTATTTTACTTATTTACAGAGTTCTAAACTTTCTCTCTCTCTCTCTCTCTCTCTCTCTCTCTGTCTCACACACATCCCACCAAAAGATACAGAGGAAAATATTTGTAAAAAGTCAGATTTCTTTGTCTTGAAATTCTTGCTACTTACCTTCTTCTCCTTGAGATTCCCATTGCAAGCATTTATAATAGATGAGTAATCTGCTAATCTCCCTGGAAATAAGGAAAGGTCTGTAATTTAGTCCCTTTCTGTTCCAGATGTCTGTCACTTAGTCTGTTCATACTCCTACTATTTAACCTCTTTCTTTCTCAGAAGTGTTAGTTATTTTATTCCTGATCAGTCGTCTGTTATTTAGCTTTCTGATCGAAACACTTGTTACTTAGTAACCTCCTGTTTCTGACTCTGTCATTTAACAGTTAACCTGCACAGTTCGCGGTGACTGCACTAGCCAGACGGCCTTAATTCCTCAGGCTCAAAGACCCCTCTGCCATATACCGTTTGGTACCGCAAGGTACCGTACTATATTGGCAATAAATGACAGTTTTTATTTAAACTTCTGGCCCAGGCGTTTTTCGCAATTGCGAAGCCTTATCGAGAATAAGCCACCCAACTGTTCAAGACTGTTCAAGAGGGGAAAAGAATGGCACGTTCCACGCCTAAAACAAGAAGACACCCGGTGCTCAAGATGAACAGCGTAGAAGCCACCAAGAAGACGGGAGACGAGAACCTGCCTGCGAGCTGCAGCGAAGCGCCAAACTCCAGTAACCTCAAATGAAACGACTACTAGGAAGGGCGACGACAATCCACCACAGACAAGATCAAAGACTATTGAGAAGCAGAGAGAGGAGAAAGACACCATAGTCGAAAAAACCGATAGGCAGACGATGAGATGGGTGATCAAACGCATCCAAGTGGAGCTTACAGACGACCAGATACAGAAGCAGCTAAAACAGGAAAATCTTTGCACCCAAGTCTTAAAGGGGGAGCGGCATCTGACCTACTCCAAGATTCCTACAACTCTGGCTGTGGTGACAACAGAGGAGAGTGAAATGCCGGTCAACGTGTCAATTAACCAGAAAGATCAACAGCCTGAACGATTCATCCCGAGAAGCACACAGTGCTATCGGTGTCAGAGAGCCAACCACAGAATGACGTGCCGCAGCAAGACAGAGATCGGATGATACTGCGCCGAACACCATGCCGTAAAAGTCAAGAGGATCGACTTCATTGCCCCGGGTTTTATCCCATATGGCTTGGTTTCTTTCCACATGGCGACCTGCGGAAAGCATCGCACAAAGCATGAACTTCGTAGCTCCGGCAACAACCCGCAGGAGTCTCAGAGAAAAATCTCAGCTCCAATGTCAGATAGATGAGCAGAAGAAGCAAATCAAGGTACTTGTGACACAGACAGCAACGAAAAACTACTGGATGACATGAAAGAAATTCAGTGCATCATTCTTCAAGAGGTGGGGCACATGAACTAAATAAAGAAGGAGAATTAAGAAATTTTCAAGCAATTAAAACAGAACTACTAAGAATCGAAAGGGAGCTTACCTAAAAAAAAAAAAAAAGCCAGCAGAAGCCACACGAAAGACCACAGAGAAACCACAAAGACAACTGAGAGCTTCCAAGCTGAAGGCACAACAAAGTCAACTATTAAACATCAATCTAAAGCTAGCAATCCACCCACAATGTTCAAGAAATTCAAGGGGAAACCCGCCGTATTCAACCAGATATGTGAAGAATGTCTAGAGGAGGGAACCGATATATCTGACGATGATTCCAACGAGTTACCTGAATAGTTCGACAAAGACTCCCCCCCCCCCCCCCCACACAGAGAGAGAGAGAGAGAGAGAGAGAGAGGAGAGAGAGAGAGAGAGAGAGAGAGAGAGAGAGAGAGAGAGAGAGAGAGAGAGAGAGAGAAACCTCGCCAATAAATCAAAGAATGAGTCCTTATAAGGACTGCACCAATCAAAACAGACTAGCCAGGAGCCATCACTGACAAACGGTAAAGCAGGAAGAAACAGACACAAAAGAGAACCCGCCGGTCAAACTCCCAGCTGACGTCACAGGCATGAACTCTGCAAATTTGAAAAGTCAGCTAATACTGACACAGAAGAGAGAGAAACTAAACCCTCACACTAAACAACCACAATTATAACCAACACCACTGAGGCTGGTTGAATAAGATGAAGAGTTCCCTCCCCCACCCCCACATCAGATGGATGGATGGAAAGAAGAGAGACGTTTATCTGTTAATTAACTTGCTTCTGGTCCAGACGTCTGTTATTTAACTCCTCCCTGTTTAACCCCTTTCTGTTCCAGGCAAAGCATTGCTTCAACTCCTTCTCACCAGGACATTTATAATAAAACAACAGCAGCAACAGCAATAATTATTGGAAACAAAGCAAGTTGAAATAAGCTATATGATTTTCTAAGTGTGATGAATTGTGTGGTAAATAATTTAAATTTAGATAAAAAATAAGACATTTTTCAAACATTCACATAAAAATTTTGCTAGGCATCAGCATTATCACTTGCAAATAATCCATAAACACACACTGAAGCCATCATAAATGAATAAACACAACCAGGTCGGGTTTCAATAATGTAATGTTTAAACCACAGGTACAACCCACATCTAGTTATGAAAACCACATACTGAACAAACAGTCCCATCAGCTCAACCACAGGTCATGTATGAGAACTAAAAACCACATACTGAACGAACATTGCCATCAGCTCAACCACAGGTCATGTATAAGAACTAAAAACCACATACTGAACAAACATTGCCATCAGCTCAACCACAGGTCATGTATGAGAACTAAAAACCACATACTGAACAAACATTGCCATCAGCTCAACCACAGGTCATGTATGAGAACTAAAAACCACACACTGAACAAACATTGCCACCAGCTCAACCACAGGATGTGTATGAGAACTAAAAACCACATACTGAACAAACATTCCCAACAGCTCAACCACAGGACATGTATGAGAACTAAAAACAAAACAAAATCTGGTGCCAGTAGCATGAACTTGTTAACAATTGGAAGAAGCACATGTGCTCAGCACATATCACAGTGTTGTATTCTACACACACACAAACAGTCAACCACCCTTTTACACACCCTAAAGTCTATTGGGTATATGGTGCTAGTCCTATCTATTTACAGACAGGTCGGCACATGGGGCAGTGATGTGGTCAATGTCACACTGGTTGCCTTGACCCTCAAAGACATTTCTTGGTACCCATACTAGGCAAGGCCATCTTGCTAGCCCAGGTCAATAATTTAAATACACCTTGATGGGTATTCCAATCCATGACCACCAGGCAGGTAGGCAAGCACACTAACCACTGCACTAGTGTGGCTCCTGCACTAGAAGGTAGCCATGCAAACTTCATCAATCATCAATCAATACATTCAGCTGAAAGAAATGCTGATAGACCAAGCATCATAACGAAATGATGATAAACCTGACAGCACACAGGCATCATATTGTAAATGTGAAATACTTTAGTCTCAACTCGGTCTTCTATGGAGCCTTGAGCTGAGGTATTAACACTGCCTGGTTAGTGTAATAGCCACAAACTGTGCAGTCTGGGATTTGTCTGTTTGCTCCCTGACAGAAAAGAATCCATAACCTTACCGAACAGTCAAACCCAGATCTCCTGAATGAGAGCCTGGTGTTCTAGCCTCTTGGCCAGACACTCCTCATCCTACTCATCATCATCAAGTGTCATGATAGCTGGCGTAGGCATTCATTTATCTCCACAATCTGTCTTTGGTTTTCTGGATCAACTCTGCTGCTGATTTTCATCCATGCCACCGTCTCAATCCATCCAGCATCATGTCTCTTGGTCGGCCTCTGCCTCTCTTCCCTTCAATCTTTTCAGTCTTCATGATGTTCTCCAATGCCTCTCTTCTCATCACACAGTATACAGTAATTAAAAGAGCTGTCTGCCTCGTGTTCTGCAGGTCATGGGTTTGCTCTTTCAAACTGCCTCGTTCAGACCACATAGGTAATTTCTCTGGCAACTCTTGGGGTCAATGCCGGAGTTATGGAGTTTGTGCTTTGTGCGATTCTCTCAGCAGGCTGCTTGCTAGTTTGCAAAAGTAGACAGAGTCACGTGGAGTAACACCTGGCATAATAATGCAGATGCTTCAGCCTTTTTTTTTAAAAACCTGGCCAGTTCATTGTTGGCATCAGTTTTATTAGACACCACTTGCACAGTCATTGTCATACACTGTTGAGGTTCTTCATTATGTAGCATATACATTACATAACATCGTTTTCGTCCCGGCCTGCCTGAAAGACTCAATCGTACACTAGTTAGTTGTTCTTTTGGCGAAACCTGAAGAATTTGGCTAAATAATCATGAAGCATTTGTTTATTCTTGAAGAATATTCTATGAAAGATCTGTCTCATATTACAAAATTGATCAGTAAATAAGAAAGTGATCAACGACAAATAAGAAAATAATCACTTGATGCCTTAATATTTACGTAGTCGCAGTTAAATATTATAAGAAACACACGTAACATTTCCTTTGGTATGAAGTACTGAACCGATCAAGATAATAACTGAACATATTAGGTTCCCAGTGTCAACTACCATCATGTTACTGTATACATATGTCAAAACATGATCTTGACAACATTAATGAGGCTTGTGACAGCAATAATGATATTCTTATGTCAGCATGTCAACATGTTCTTTGAATCTTAAATGTTTGGCACATGATCAAATTTGGCAAATTCATTAATAAAATGTGGCAAATTTAATATTTATGACCTATCAAGTTTGTCAGTGTTCGTTGTTTCATTATCATGTGTAAGAAAATGTTGGTAAGACACTGAATATACAGCACAACCTTGTGTTTCTAGTATAACAAATGACATATTGTGTATCTGCCCACGCTGTGATGAAGGAAGGGGTTACAGACTCAATTCGTAATCCTGCATGTCACGTTCAAAGCACAGCAGCGGGTGATTTGGCAGCAGACATGTTAAACATGTTGTTACTTTATCTCACATTATAAACCTGTAATGTTGCTATATCAATTTGTGTTACATACCATGGCATGATTACAACATTACCTCACAATGTGAAAATGATGACATGTTGTATATGTTAGTACTGCAATACTATCTCACTGACACATTATAAACTTGTAATGCTATATCAATTATTGTTACATGCCATGGGTTCACTACAAAATTATCTCACCATGTAAAAAAAAACAAAAAACTGACATGTTGCATACATAGGTACTGTAATATACCTATAAATTGATATAGCAACAGTACAGGTTTATAATAGGTCTCTTGCTTTTCTTAAGCGCTGTATATTCTGGTACTGAAATACTATCTCACTGGCAGATGTAATATTTGCGTTACTGCTACATTAATACCACAATGATATGTGTACCTTGACATTACAAATGTCTGACTGTTGGGAAACACTGACATACTGTACATTCTCTTGATTTTACATCCTGACTTCATCAACACATGATACATCTCTTATTTACTAGAATGTTACCTCATTGACATGTCTCACCTTATCACTAAAACAGTACAACACTGTAGGTAAATTCTAGCCTCTTGAACATTGTAAACATTTTACAACATAATCTCAGTGACACACAATACACTGAGTTACTCCAATGTTACCTCACTATTGAAAAACACTGATTCTCTTCATATTACAACATAATCTCAGCCAATACACTGAGTTACTCCAATGTTATCTCACTATTGAAAAACACTGATTCTCTTCATATTACAACATAATCTCAGCCAATACACTGAGTTACTCCAATGTTATCTCACTATTGAAAAACACTGATTCTCTTCATATTACAACATAATCTCAGCCAATACACTGAGTTACTCCAATGTTATCTCACTATTGAAAAACACTGATTCTCTTCATATTACAACATAATCTCAGCCAATACACTGAGTTACTCCAATGTTATCTCACTATTGAAAAACACTGATTCTCTTCATATTACAACATAATCTCAGCCAATACACTGAGTTACTCCAATGTTATCTCACTATTGAAAAACACTGATTCTCTTCATATTACAACATAATCTCAATGACACACAATACACTGAGTTACTTCAACATTACCTCACTATTGGAAAAAAAGATATATTATACATTCTCTTCATTTTACAACATACTTTCATTAACACATTACACACCTGATTACTAGAATGTTACCTCATTGAGATATCTCACCTTGTCAATACAACATTACAAAACTGTAGGACAATTCTGTCATACTGTTCATTCTCTCGATATTGTAACATGATCACAATAACACATTATAATCTTATAACACATCAGAATGTTGCAAAACACTGATATTGTCAATATTCTCTTAGATACTATACTAATACATTATCCCATTGTATTATCCCAAAATCAGTGACAGAACAAGAACATATATAAACACCTCTCCGCTAAGCTTGTTTATCATTATAATTACGTTAACATTAATCACATGTCCTTTAGGGTGACAGTGCAATCAACCCTAACATTTATTGGCTGTTTGTGATTGTCTAGATCATTCTACGTGTAGTTGTTTGCCATTGCTTTCTGAATGGCTGACGCTCGTACCATTGTGAAAATCAACATAAAGCTATCTGCTCCCAAATCGTCTGAGGTTAACTCTGAACCCGGTAAGTCAGGATTGTGAAACTGCAATCATTATCCCTAAGCTACAGATGTCGACTCTAGTTAATTACACCAGAAATATATCTGTTATGTGACTAGTGACATACTCAAAGAAAGGTAGTTACTACAACATACAGACTCTAGTTAATTACACCAGAAATGTATCTTTGTTATGTGACTAGTGACATGCTCATAGACAGGAAGTTACTACAACAACCAACACTGACATTATTTTAAAAGCTCCTGTGAGCTGATGGCGGGGTAGTAGATTCATTCCAGCCAGTTGGATTTAAATGTGGCTTCTCGTTCAGAAAGCAATGGCAAACTACTAAACACAAACTTGTCTAGAATATCAACCTGCAGTTGATCACAACGCCCTGCACAGAATATGCAACATTTGAATTAATGAGAACAAGGGTAATTACATGCAGATTACTGTCGCTACAACACGATGCACAAATGGCAGTCAGTCAGAGTGTGTGACCTGAAGTGAGAGACAGGCAGTATTTGAGAACTGTTACAGCTACCTTTCTTTGCTGAGACAGCATTGTGATGATTGATGATTGCCTTTGTGAAAAAGCTAATTCCAGCATTGATGTGCACTGAACTAATACATATATTTGCATGCATGGGTGTCTTGAACCAACATGAATATTACTTCTAGAAAAACTCCAATCTATAGTGACTGAGACAGGCTGGTCTAGACAAACATTAACTCACGGAAGATTGGAAAACATATGTGAAATAATCATCAGATTTAGTTTACATAAAACATGATACCAGGGTGGAAAGACAAGATATCAGCAGGAAAAAAATAAAAATCCTTGTAAACAGTGAATATTTTTTGTTTACAGTATGCATGCACATCCATCATAAGAAATAAACAACAAATTACGTCAATTTTGGCACTGTTAAAAATTATGGCATAAGATTGATTGCATATGTTATGTTTTCCTTTGTGAATGAATATAATAAATAAATATGAACATGATAATCAAAGCCACATTAATCAAATGTTGAATACTTGCTTCAGGGGACATTTTTCAGTCTTAAATTAACAACATACAAAAGGGAATTATAAACAACATGGAAAAGGTTTTATCGAAAGAACAAGGAGACCACAGATCAGAATCTATTTCTTGCATAAACAAAATATAAAATTTATTTTCAAACATATAAATTAATAATCAGCTATATACAAGCATAAAAATGGACAAACCATTAACATTATGATTAGAGACAATCCAGAAAGTTTTCAAGAGAAAACTTTGCTTTTTGATGACAAATTAGCATTAGACAGTATACAGATAGACATGGCATAGATATTTCACACTCTTTATGTATGGGAAGTCAGCATTTGAGGTCAACTTTTACAGCATTCAGGGCTTGCAATTTTGACAGCTTTCAGGGCCAGCAACTTTTACCAAATGTTTTATTTTCTCTTGATAACAATTTTAAAACCTTCACTTCATAAATTACCAGACTAGATCAACATGGTTTTATTAAAAACATAGGAAACAACTGTTTTGAGAACTTTAAAGTAAATGAAAACCCAAAGAGTGAGAAACAATGTGCATCAAATAGAGAAGACATTCACACCCTTACCAGAAAACATGCGTGTGTTTTTATTTAAATTATGGACAGACAAGTGGCAATATACTGGGTATTTATAAAGTCTCACTACACTTGTATGTAGAACAAATTTGAAAAATGAAATACATGTTGGACACAACATACTGAATACTTCTATCCAATGTGTACTCCAGACACTTAAATCAAGTTTAATGTAAAAACAACTAGCTATCACTACAGTATCTTCCTACCATTGTTGGTGTCTAATCATCATCATCATGTGCTCCAGTCCATCATGAAGCAATGTGCAGTGAATGGCTGTCGTCTGCTGGAGTAATTCTTTGCAGTCCAAACAGAATGGTGTTATCAACGAAGAAAGAATTTTTTAAAATGTGTTGCACATGCAAAGTGTAGTGAGACTTTACAAACACCTGGTACAATCAAACGACTTTTGTATTCATAATATTTATGTATGCCACCTCATCTGTCTATGACTGTACTATATACTTTGGTAAAGAGTCATAAAGCAGAAAATTACTAAAGGTCTGTGATGTGTCAGAACCATCACATTTTTCAGGCCTGAATGTACGGAGAAACAGGTGGCCAGACTTGAACTCTCTTAGCTGACAATGAGCGCAGGCGTCGAACCCTAATCCGAGCACACACATGACATTATCAACATAGCCTCCTAGTGATTACACTAACGTGCCCGCTTGTTCGTTAATAATAACATAAATACAACACACACACACACACAAACAAAACTATTCCTAAAGCAGTTAAAACCACTGTTGGTATTTGCTGAGGAGGATTCTGAAGGCTGTGAAAACACAGGCTGGAGAAAAGATGGCTGTTTGCACAAACAGTTGCCATGTAGTGCTCAATCTTAGGACTGTTTATTTTATTTTGGACAGATGTTTTTGAAGGCCATTTTTTGAGCTGTCCACTCTTAAACAACATGAAGAATTTGGGGAGTGGTGATGACTTGGTCTCCATCTCGGTAGGCTAGCAAGCAGCACACCCATGTTAAGCATGTGCAAAAGGTCTCCAAGTGTGTAGGCAATGTTTGGGTGCTGCCTTATCTACCATCACGGAGATGTGTGACTTTCATCATCTCAAAGGTGTATGGTCCTCAACAGACTTTATCACAGCAGAGAGCATAAACCTCAGGGAGGTGAAAAAACACTCACCTCACCCCAGTGCCGTTTGTCATTTTGCAAGCCATTTGACAGACACATGCATTTGCTCCATTATTTTGCACTGGTTGGGGAACACCACACGCAGCCTTCCAGACAGTTATCCTTAGGTTAAACAATTAGTTGCCTGACCTTTACAGGACATCACAATGAACCCTGTATTTTTATTTGTTGGTTGTTTTTTATTCCTACAGAATTTTACATTCAGTAGTTTGCCATTACAAATTTGTTGCACGTACAACTGGCACTCTTACCATTCTGAAAATCATCACAATGTAGTGTACTTCTAAATCTCACTTGGCTGATTTCAAAACCAATATGCGGAATTGTAATACTCCGTTCACAGCCCCAAAGCCACAGACATTGGCTTTAGGGAGACAGCAAAAAACCCTTGCCTTACTGGAGATTTGAAGCTGGATTCCATGCCTGGGGAGTCTGCTACCTAAACCCCTCGGCCACCCACTCATCTCAAACTACCAGGTTTCAACAACATGCTATGGCACACTTTTAATTAACAGGTCTCAATTACAGGTGTCCCTATAATTTCAGCTGATTCTTGTTAAATGTTTAATATTTTTTTCCTTGTTCTTTTTTAAAATGTGGATGAGTACTGCTTTTTTTAAGTTACCATTCCCACTGCATGTAGTTTGGTGCTCTCAGAGACTTATGGACAGTCTATGAGTTAAACAAAGAGTTAAATATAAAACAATGTTATTACATTAAAACCATCCACGTCAAAGTTGTACACTTTCTGCACACTAATTTGCAACCAAGATTTGCTAACATTCCTTTCATTACACAACACATACAACACATAACACTGTTATGTGTTATGTGTTACAACACATAATACTGTTATGTTGTCTTGTCATAGCTGCATTGCTGGTAACAGAAACATTATGACATCATCTATTTAATATGAAGGTGTAATAGCATACATATTTAATAAAGCATCTCAACAGCTGGGCACTTTAGCATATGTAATTTGCTATTTCTATTAAGGAAATGATGGTTAAATTATGGACACAACATACTGTTTGTCAATCACTTCTATCCAATGTGTACTCCAGACACTGAAATCAAGTTTAATGTAAAAACAACAAGCTATCACTACAGTATCTTCCTACTATTGTTGGTGTCTAATCATCATCATCATCATCATCATCAAGTGCCATGCCAGCTGGCAATGCATTCATGTCTCTCCACATATCTCGGCCTTTGATGTTCTGGATCAACTTTGCTGCTGATATTCCTTCATGCCTACCAGTCTCACTCCATCCAGCATCATTTCTCTTGGTCGGCCTATGCCTCTCTTCCCCTCGCTCTTTCCAGTTGTCTGATAGGAGGGTGTATGTTCAAGGCTGAAGGATAATAGATGCATGCATGCCCCAACAAACATCAAGCTGCTGGCCCTAGAAACAACCAGTGTAAAGTGAGGTTTTGTTACCTTTTATAGACAAACATCATTTGCCACACCAGAAGAATAAACCTGTGTCCCTTATTTGAGAGCTAAGTACCTGAACCGCTCAACCATCTACTTCTCATTTTATATCACCTCCCACTAAACACTGAGAACTTACAACTGTTTATAATAATAAGGCAATTTCATCAGGGTAAAAGGACTAAAACACAAAAACCATCTTTGATCATGTAAGTTTTTGGCACTTGTACATTTGGTTTCAGTACAATCTTAGTACACTTCCAAACAGACATTATTATCACAAGGGTGACAAATTAGAGACAGTGTTCATAGAAGTGACATATCATAACAAAAGAGTGACATACCACAGAATTAACCATGTAAATTACTTCCAACTCCTCCACTCCTGCCTTCTCACTATGTGGCTAGACATAGTCACATTAATTTAATCTTGACAGCCGACTTTACTTTGAGCAGATCCATCTCAGATCTGCTTCAATGAATAGAGTTCATGGTTCTCCTGCCAAAGTCAGCTATACTATCTGACTCACTGTCGATGATACAGGTAAAAATACAGGAGACAGTGGTATGCCTTTCATGAGTGCAATAAACCTACAGATACTTCTAGGGATATGTTGCCCTGAGCATGCAGAAGTTTGCCGCAATGAGAGGGCAAATTGGCTGGCTTCTATAATGTGTAAACTGGACAGTTTTCAAATGAACAAATCTTCAATTGTGCAAGCACTGAACAAAAGACTTCTATGTAATAATACACCATGCATTGAGACAACAGTGACCAGATAAAGGAAGATAAAGTACAAACTAGGGCTACAGTTTCATGTCGACTGGGAAGCCGTGTTAGATACATATCCAGTCACAGTGTGCCAGGGGTGGTTAGCACCAAAGACTTCTCTGTACGGGTGAGTGCCATAATGTCACTTCTGTTGAACTGTACACGGGCAACTGAGCAAGACTGAACCCACATGGCGACACACTGCCTAGTTTCATTTGTAAACTGATCAACCAAAAAGCTTAACCCAAACCTAATCTGAATCAGCGCATTCCCTTAGTGAATTTAAACTTAGAAGGCACAACAATATGTTGCAGGATTTACTGCCTGGCATATTTTGCTGCATCTCGTCAGCCTGTGGTCAATTTGAAATTACCGTTGGTATAACAGATGTTCCGCATTCGAACAATACCTGTGACTGTCTGTTTTAATTGTTTCAGCAGAAGTATTATTCATTTATTCACTTCATATGATATATAACGCTGTAGTATGTACATGACGAGATGTAGCGAAATATGCCAGGTAATAAATTGTACAACATATTGTTTCTGGCTTCTGTGTCTAAACTTTACCCCTTTTGGCAATTGTTGAAACTGTCATTACTTCGAAATATTTAATATATTTTTGTGGGTGTCATTTCTGTAATATTGCATTTATGTCACTCCTTGGTTATGTCACTCCTTTGAACTGCTCCAAACATACAATAGCCCAATTAAAAGACAACATTTAATAAACATTATTTCAACACATTAAGACACCATTTGCATCTTTAAAAAAAAGGTTAATGCAAATGCAATTGTAATTTCTTCCTACAAATGATTGACAGTATTGTGGAATAACTATAAGATAACTTGTATAAGCAAACATGGTAACATTGTTGACAGTAGGAAGACAGGAGTTTCATAATGGTTCTTTCACAGAGGCTACTGTTGTCAACAGATTTCCAGCTTGATATTCACTCTTGTACAAGCAAACATGTCACCTAAGCCCATTTACATGTCATTAAACCTTGCTGGGGATATGGTGCTTGGCTCTGATATTACCAATGACCAAACAGCACATGAGGGCTGATGTGGCAGACATGCTGGCACCTTTACTTTCTCAGCACTCCACTTCACCAATTTACATCAAATCTGACAACAGTATATGCAACTTCCCACATCAAATGTCAAAATACATTACTCAGTGTATTCCCAACTCTGTACATCGTCAAAACATGTTACTTCATCATAAGAATTACCATAACTAGCTACATTACATTTTAATACCATATTTCCCCATGTCATCTATTTTTGTCAGTATTCTGATGTGGACATCACTTCAGAAGCCACGAAAACAGTAGCAAACCTTGAATGAGAAATCAAAATTACTCAGTATTTAGAATGACTGATTGTAGTATTCTATCATCATTTAACCCTTTGAGCCCTGTCTGTTCCCTTCAACCTTCAGATATCACACATTCAAGCTCCTAATGGAAAGCCTCAAAATGTGTGTCATCTTATCAACTCTATATTGATCACATCAGTCACCTGTCATCACTTCCTTTGAATAATCCTGTGTAAAAACTGTTTTAGTGTTGACAACAATTCTCATGAAGTAACAGAGATATTCTACATTTCCTGTGTAAAAATGTAGACTTTTTCTGTGGCTAACACTGGAAGCACTTTTTACTCATGCTTTGGGAAATTCACAGAAAAAAACACAGCTCAAAGTATATATTTTATTTTCTCAACAGAGTGCAGACATCTTTGTTTACAGCTATTTTATGATTCCATTAAAAGTACAGCAGTGATTGGTCGATATTATAAGCCTTCTATTATTAACAGACAATGCAGATTCCCCCTAGTCTGCAAAAGTGGGCTTACCGTGAGGTGTATAGAGAAATAGTTGTTCAGACTAAAATATTGGGATCTTGGGTGTCAAAGGGTTAAATAAAATACAGCGAACAGCCACGCACACAAAGACAATTTTCACAACCGGTTAACTTGTATGTAAATATAAATCAATAATAAGTATATATCTTTATACAATCATTGGTATTAACAGAAAAATAAGATAGTGATGGAGTGAATAAGGTCACATTGTGGTTAAGTATAAGTACAACAGACACATAATTAAATTAAATCAAGCCAATAAATAACCAAAATGAAACATAGTTCTCCCTCATTTAAGTGACATAAATCATATAAAAATTATTATAAAAAAAGCACCAGTGGTTATAAATGCTGCAACTTATTAAATGTAAAATCAAAAGAAATCTGGCAACAGTCTTTTGTGTTCGACTTGTCAAAGTGACGCAGGCAAATTGGAAAGTGTATGACCGTGTAATTAAGTTCAAAGTAATGTTATCCCATAGTGAATTTGAACAACGAGGACACTAACAACAGATTGCACAATTTATTGCCTGGCATATTTAGCACGTTTAAGCTGACCAAGGCAACTGCTATTCATTTACAAAAGCCAACTTTGTGCAAAATAAAAAGGCATGAGAGTTATTTTAACATTAAAGGACTAGATAATTCAAAATACTGTGTGAAAATGTGTGTTGCGTATTTCAACTTGAAGGATATATCTTATTGCTTTAATTTATGTTGTGCGAATTCTGGTAGTATGTACCAAAATATGCCAGGCAATAAATAGTGCAATCTATTATCTGTGTCTTCACTGTTCAAATTAATTGTCAGCAGTCTGTTCAGTTGAAACATATTCACAAGGCAGAAAGCAGTCTTTATCATGTTTTAAACATGTTTACTAGTTAGATGTTAATGATCAATGTATCTATCCTAGTTTAAATATTCAGACACTAGGTATCTGAAATGATTTAGGACTCAAGCTATGTCACGTAGTAGACATTAGCTTAAAACTAACTGTCATTACAGCATCTGATGGACAAAAACCCCATGCTGTACCAAGGATAGAACAATGATTCCTCCATGTAAGAGGCAGTCATTCTAACCCATGGGCCAGCACCTTCCATTTAAAATACTCCAACATTCAATGTCTATGTATTAAAAAAGTGCCCTTTCCCAAGCCTTGTGATGTATTAGGTATATGGTGCTAGCCTCATTTTTGTGAAAACCAATTGGCACTTGCTGGTTGATTATTTGCTTATTTAAAACAATACTGACAATACAATATCCAGTCATTTCTTTTATACAGGCCCAGAATGTTTCAGCAATTCTGATATAAATTACTTATACAGTCCTATCTATTGCAAATTTTCCTTCAGATCATTTGTTTATTTGAATTGTAAAATTGACCTGGACTCCCAGATGGAACCAGCCTAAAATGGGCACCAGGAAATGTCTTGGGAAGGAAGGGTGACCAGCGGGATACTGACCACATCACCCACAGAGAGCCAAGTGGTCTTTAAACATATGGATCTAGCACCATATGCCCAATATACCTTGAGGTATATAAAAGGATCTTTTACAAATTCCAATTCTCAAAAAAAAATTCCAAATTCGGTCCTGTCTAACCTGCTTCCTCAGCGGTGGTTATTGTTGAGAGCTGTGGTTTTTGTGGGTTTTTAGCCCTGTTTATTGTCTTGTGCGCTCTTACGAGTGAGTCCTTCCTCAGACTGGTTACATAAGCGTTTGTGTCTGTGACGTCAGCTGGGGGGTTGGTGGCAGCTGTCTTTTGTGCCCGTCTCCTCTGGTGGTTTCTTTTGTTAGTGAGGGCTGGTAGCTCGTCTGGCTTGGCTAGGTGCAGTCTTTAATGGACTTTTTATTTGGTATTTTTGCCTCCTTTTTTGTGTATTGTCTGTAGCAGCTTTTCAATGTTTTTATTTTCCTCCTTGCACCCTTTTTCACTTTCAATGTTGAGTTTCTGTTGCCTTTCGATTTCTTCTTCTGCGCTCAGCCATGGGATCATCTCTTCGTCTTCTATGTAGTACGTGTAGCCGGGTCCGTTCTCAGGGTCATAATGTCTATCTGGGTATTCTACCGGTCTTCTGAGTTTCTTGGGCTTCTTCTTTTCTCTTTCGTCCCAGCGCCTTTTGAATTCCTGGCACCTGGAGTTCCTCCAATCTTGCAGATTCTAGTAGCTCCTCCAAGGTAGGTCCCCGGGGGCCTCTCTGTGCCATTATCAGGGTGCTCATCTCGGTTTTCTTTGGATGTCTGGCGGGATATTGGTTTCCCCTTGTATGTCTCGGGCATCGTGGTTAGCTGCTGGTTTTAGCTTGTGGTTCAGTCTCGGTCTCTTGGTTTTCATCTTACGGTTTCTCTGTGGTTTCTTGTATGGCTTCTGTTAGCTTGTTTTGGAAAAGTTCCATTTCAGCTTTTTGCAGTTCTCGATCTGTTACCGATTTTACCATCCATATATAGTCAGTACAGGACCCTCTTCCACACCTTGAGGTGTACTGGGTATACAGTGCTAGCCCCATATTTATAGACAAACAGCGCTAAATGGGTCATGTAGTGGACATTAAGCAGACTGAATTTACATCCCACAACATTTACTGGTCTCCATTTTAGGCTAAATTGATCTGCGAGCCCCTGTCAATTTGTAAAATATCCCTGCCTCACTGGGGACTCAAACACATGACTACCGAGCCTGCATGCTAGTATACTAGCCACAAGGCTATTGCGGCTTCCTGCCCATATAAGATTAAATAATTAGTAATAAATAAAGATTTTAAAATCCTGATATAATCAAGCTAAAATTCAATAGAATACTGAAAAAGAACTAAAAACAAACAAAACGCAAAACTCAAACTGTAATATAGCATAAGTAATGGATAAAAAGAATTCAGCAATAGTGCCCAAAACAAACGCTTATTTCTTAAGGAGAAAAATATAATTGAACAAGGGCTAAAAGTTTGTAATGGCTGTTAATTTTTCATCACTGTACATAATTACCACCATTTAACATTTCCTTTGCAGAACGACCAGCTCAATGGCAAAGGGGTTAAGAATGCAATTCGCAATCCTGCATACCGCGTTCAAAACACAGCTGCGGGCGATTTGGAAGCAGACCACCTTTTGTATGTTTCCATACGGTGGTATGGGTGGTGATCGTTCAGAAGGCAATGGCAAGCTACTGAATGTAAAACTTGTCCTAAACAGCAAAAAATGCTGATGAAATGCTACATCCTGTAAAGGATATGCAACTAACTTTAGCAGAACATTGTTTTCATTACAGCTAATATAAAAGACATAATCTTTCATTAGTTCTTCCTCCTCATCCACTATCAGAGAACAGAGTAACACCTCCTTGTGTTGATCTGGCTCAGTGTGGACTTTACGGATCCATCAGCAGTTAGAAATTGAAAAGAGCAGGTTGAATAGGCCACTCCCAAGCTAAATGAGAAAATATGCCCATAAAGGAATATCTATGGCTTGTGTGGATCTGGTATGCACACATTTGGATCCGCCTGGCTCTATGGAGTTGAAGCACTGTGAACTGTCCTTCTGTTGTCTATGGGAAGATACTGGAGTACTTATGGGGATATCACGGTGCAATGCAAGTGATCATTTACCTTAAAACAACCATCCACTGTTATTTCAAGGTGTCTTTAACATTCAGTGTCACCAGAAATGTCTTTCAGGAACCATGCCTTCCATAACTGCACCTTCTAAATCACTATGACCAAAAGCACTTAAGTTTAAAGATAAAATTATATACGAGAGTTTTCTTTGCTATTCAGACTTGGAAAATATCTATATTTTTCTCTTATTTCCATTGGGCATTGTAAAAATTCTTTTGTAAAACATTAGCTTGAAGACGTCAATTTTTATCTTAAATGTTTGTGAAATGATTCACATATCCATACATGCCATCAGGAGAAACAGATGAATGTCCTCAAAAGTTCTGTTTCTGCTAATTTGCTGACATTGTGCCATAGGTTCTTCATACTGCTTAAAAATATACATAATCAAAATTGCAATATCAACAGATAAGAAGCAGACACACCCAGCAGGAAGTTTAATTTATAACAATTTTAAAATAAAACTGATTTCAACAAAACACTATGGTGTCATGAAATATGGAATGACAAGAACAAAACATGAATGGGGAACTTCACATCAGCTTTATCATTGTGACAGAAAGTGCGCTGGTCCCTTTGGAATTCTAATGCATGGAAAAATCAATAAATATATCTGATAAAAACCATTTCTTGCCAAACATTTACAACATGTCCTGGTAACAAATGACAAGCTAATTTGAAAACATTTAACAATGTTGTTGTTTTCTTCAGTAAGATCAACAAATCCTGAGATGTATTCTGTTTCGTTGTTTAATTCATCTAATGTCAGAGCAGATGATTTGTTCATGTTTGAAAAAAATGTGGTAACAACCACAGAAAGAGGCTTGTGTTATTTACAACAAAAGAGGCTTACATTGGCAATTACACTCATACAGAGGCTTATGTTGGTGTTTTTACAAATGGCAACAAACATGACTAAAAAGAATGCTATAAAACTTCAGTGTTATTAAATAAAAGCATAAGCATTTCATCAATCTTTTCCACTGATTTATAGGACGACATACATTTCTTGTAAAATTAGATGTGAAATGTATTAGTTTCAGTCCCATTTCAATTACTTTGTGATTCTTTCAGTTTATCTGAACCAAATATGAAGCTGCGACGTAGCTGAAATTACATTTCTTGTAAAATTAGATGTGAAATGTATTAGTTTCAGTCCCATTTCAATTACTTTGTGATTCTTTCAGTTTATCTGAACCAAATATGAAGCTGCAACGTAGCTGAAATTACATTTTTTAAGTAAATAAACAAATTCATAAATGTTGATTGGCACGTCCAGGCGTACAAAAAAGACGGAGATTACAGGACACACTAGACAAGATACAATTTAAAAACTATAGTTACCATACCAGAATTCAACCCTGTTACCTCCAAATGATGAAAGCACCTCACTGCAGGAACAAGTATACATCGACTCATGGCCAACTATACACCCCGTGACAGGATATATTTTGCATAAAATCAGTTTAATTTCAAATATTTTGTCAATTTTTATTTCATCTGTATCATGCATCATTGGCCAAGCACTGGAACACATTTGTTCCTGCAGAGAGGTGCTGTCGTCATTTGGAGACAACAGGTTTACATCCCGGTAAAATAGTAGCTTTCAACTGTTGTTGTCTAGTGTGTCCTTTAGCATCTACTTCTTCCTTATCCTTATATGAGCACTAGTCAATACTTGTGATATTTGTTTATGTACTGTGTCCTCAAAGGTTCCTCAACAATTCATATTTCTACAATTTTACATGTGCCACATTGTCAGTATCACCATGTTAACAAACATTCATGCATTTACTAGCTCTACTCTGACTTCCATATCACAAGCTTCAGGTGTGGGGAAAGATTCATTTACCCTCAAAAACCAGACTTTATACATGTTTTATAATAGATAACAAACTACTAAGTTATAATAAAAAGAACATTTGCTTTGAAATAACTCATTTTGAGAACATCTAAAACACTAAATAATACATGTGGATTCCTGTCTATGCAGGAAAATGTGTGTGTTGAAGAAACTTCACTCAGTGGTGTCTGCGTCCAGCAGTGAAGGTCCTAACTGGCGAGAAGGTCTGCTTGATTTTCTGCACTTGCATAACTAGAGAGAAATACAAATTGGTGGAGGTATTTTAAAGCACTGGAAAATATCATAACTGAAAATGTCAGTGGTAGCAGGGACAGAGGCAGACAAAGAAATGATGACAAATAGCATGGAGGAATAACATCAACAGAATCCAGAACACCAGGGACCTAGAAGTGTGGTTCTATGCCATGTAGCAATCAACATAATGATGATTATTTAACTCCTGTGCCGTCACGTAACTCTTCATGTGTTTATTGGTTACTTCATTCATGATACAATTTTCTTATCTCCCTTTGTCCCACCCAGTTAATAGATTAACTCAGTATGTCCCATAATGAGAAGAAACAAAAATAAAATAAAAATGGAAATTAGTGAAGAACAGTATGGATTTGTGGAAGGAAAGGGCACAAACAATGCAATTTATACATTACGGACACTAATAGAAAGGTCAATAGAGAAACAGAGAGACATATATTTGTGCTTCATAGATTATACTAAGGCATTTGATAAAGTAAAACATGATGAACTGATTAAAATGTTGGAAGATATCAACATTGATGGAAAAGATTTAAGAATAATAAAGAAAGTTTACTGGAACCAAGTAGCAGCAATTAAAATGGGAAATAAAGAGGGTAGTTACGAACAGATAAAGCTAGGAGTACGACAGGGGTGTGTCTTGTCACCAGATCTTTTCTCCCTGTATAGCGAAGTAATAATGAGAGAGATCAAAGAGATGCCAGGAATACTAGTTGGAGGTTATAATATAAATAATATACGCTATGCAGATGACACAGTATTGGTGGCGGATAATTCAACAGACCTGCAGCAATTATTAGACGTTGTAGTAACAGAGAGTGCAAGGAAAGGACTCTCCTTGAATATCAAGAAAACAGTAACAATGGTAATATCAAAGAAAATGGTGACACCAAAATGTGACATAGAAATAGAAGGAAACATCCTTAACCAAGTGGATAATTTTAGATACCTAGGGGCATTTATAACATCAGATGGAAGATGTACAACAGAGATTAGGAGCAGAATAGGGCAGGCAAAAGCCGCATTTCAGAAAATGAAGAGTATCTTATGCAATAAGTCACTATCACTGAATGTAAGAAAGAGAGTGCTGAAATGCTATGTAGAACCAGTTTTGCTGTATGGCAGTGAATCTTGGAATGTAAATGAACAAATTAAGAAGAAATTAGAAGCAACAGAGATGTGGTTCCTGAGACGAATGTTGCGAATTCCTTGGACTGCCAGAGTAACTAACGACGACTGCCTGAAACAGGCGAATGAAACTAGAACATTATATACAACAATAAGACAGAGACAAACATCTTTCTTCGGTCACGTGATGAGAAGAGAGGCATTGGAGAACATCGTAACTGGAAAGATCAAGGGGAAGAGAGGCAGAGGTAGACCAAGAGAAGTGATGCTGGATGGATTGAGAAGGTGGCATGGAGGAATATCAGCAGCAGAGTTGATCCAGAAAACCAAAGACCGAGATCTATGGAGAGCCATGAACGCCTACGCCAGCCAGCACGGCACTTGATGATGATGATGATGTCCCATACAATAACCCAGTATACCATAAATGATTACCTCATTCTGTCCCACCCAGCTGATAGATTAGCATAGCATGTCCCAATGACTACCTCCTTATGTCATACCAATTAACCCATTATGTCCCAATGACTACCTCTCTTTTGTCACTCTGAATATAAATTAAAACAGTAGGTCCTAAAGGCTACTTCACCACCTTAGTCCACCAATTTGATTGATTAATACAGTGTTTCCCAATGGCAGTATTTACCCTCCTTCTATGCTACTTTAAATAACTGCTTGAGATATAAACTTTGAAGTATAAGCTTCGGACAGAAGGTCTTAACGGATACATCAAATATCATCTTACAATAGTGGTAAAAACTCTGCTACAGGGCAAGCATGACTGGAGCATCCAGCCAACAGATGAGGCTATCATGATGTTTAATATGGCAAAAGTGATCAAGTTTCTGAAGTATGGTGCTGTTTACAAGCCAATTTTCTTCAATGTTCAGATCTCCATTTTGAGTTTCTTGAGATGCATGATCTGGTAATTTTCCCTTGCTTTCCACATCCACATGACTATGGGTTATGTGATACCCTGTTCTGTTGTGCTCTCACTAACAGTGAAGAGCACCCCTGAGGTGTCACTTATCCCAGAGATACTCCACCCCCTGCACTGTATTTGCCACACAAACAACTAACCAACACTTACCCTAATTCTCCTGGCTGAGGTGCATCTACAATTTGATGTAGTGATGTAGCACCAGCGGCTTCCGTTTGTGAAGAAGATGCCGATGGTGTAGGCAGAGTAGGAGATGATGGGGAAGCAGATAATGCCTGGCTAACCAGGTGGGCTTTCACCTGCCCTGCTGTTTTGCTGGACTGTCTCTGTAATTCTGGGGGCTCAACATCATTCTCTTGGCTGGTCCTCTTCAAGATGCTGGGATTACTCTTTTGGATTCTGTCCTTGGCTGATCTGAAAGTTGGAGTTGCAGAGCCGTCCTCTTGGATTTGCATGTGGTACTTTGTACGTGTCCGTTGTTGGAATGATCTTCCCTAGAAATTAACAGATAAATATATTACATTTTCTTAAATTGGCATAACGTAGAGGTAGTAAGATTAAAATGAGCATTTAAAACACAGATCAATAGTGTCTTCAGTGCCGAGGGATGGATAAGAGGGCCTCTAAATTGTTTGCAAGAGGTGATGCTGTGTAAGTAAACATATGACCCCTTGAAATCTGGTTCAATTGTCTCTATGAATTTGACAACAGATAAGACAAACAAATAAAAACTGCCACTACTATCTGCAAAAACAAAGCATCATCTAATATGTATACTTCATGAGAACAGAGCTGGAAAATAGAGATGTTAAAGACTTTTGATCAGGATGATTTAGTAAAGGAGATTACAGATGAAGGTAGTAAAATGATGCCAAATGTGAGTTTTGTTTCTATCATTAGCTCATCATCATCATCAAGTGCCATGCCAGCTGGCGTAGGCGTTCATGGCTCTCCACAGATCTCGGTCTTTGATGTTTCATTAGCTATGTACAGGATATCCGAAAATCACGGGAACCAGGATTCAAAAATTAATATGAATGGTGTAACAAATGACTGTCATGCGGCGGCAGAAGCGGCAAAATAATCGGCAACTGGCGATCATGCAACTGTCGTCGCTGATGTGATGTTTCAAAGCAAAGGTAAAGGTGCTAGTGCTTGTTTTCGTCTAGGTGGATGACTATGATGGTTCAAGAGAAAGTCATCTCAACTTGACCACTGGGGTTCCCTCACGCCCATGACAGTAACATTATCAAAGACGATTCCAGTACACACACAACAAGGCCATTGTTAGCAGTCGACATATTAACAGAACTTTATTGGCAGCGCTGTAGCATCATTCATATCCTAACGTATGTCACTCAGCCAGCTGCTCACTCTATCTCCCATAGATATGTTCGCATGACCTTCCACACGGCCACCAAGCGTCAAATGCGAACATGAAGAACATATACACTGATTCCACCGATGACCATACTTTAAATCTGCAGCCGCTCCGCAGTTCTCCAACACATCCTCCCTTACTATCTTTCAATGAAGACGGGCCAACTTGCAACGGGCTTATATGAATGTGAGTGTCCCTAATGCGTGGCATTGTTTTCAGATGGGTGCCCCTGGCAGTAAGCTTATAACATCTAATGTAGAATCCTAATTGTTCTGAGTTGGGAAAAAAAACAAAGCAGTGTACGTGTTCGTGTTAAAGTGGAATCACATCGTTTGGGTTGTCAAACAATGCAATTCTGTGACGTGTTTCTATTACACTATCATGGTGCGTTTCGTTGCTACTTTCGGTGTCTAAAATCTACCGCTTTGTATCAATTATTATTTTATATGTGTGCAAGCTGATTTCCTCATTTCTGCCACATGGCAGTCTGATATTCTTTGATTTACCCCAAACTATACGAGCTGACTAGTTGCTGGTTGTATAAAAAACAGCACATGCAGACACTTACCAGAAGTCAGGTTGAATGTTCTCCCCTTGATCTGATCCTTCACTGGTGAGAACCAGTTAAGAAGGGAGCTAACCACAGGTACTTGGCGTAGAATACCCTGAGAGATTTAAAATGTTTAATTGCAACTTTGAAATTGCGTACTAATATAACTGTTAAAGTATTGTTAGTGATAGGTTAGGCAACTAGTTCTAAAAGTAGGCTGTATCACACCTTTGAGAGCAGTCAAAGATCTAAGGAGGTGGTTGTCATGGACCAATTATCCGTAACTAGTGTTCACGGTAGAAACAGCAGTTGATGAGTGCGAGAAGCACAATTTTGACCAGGTCAAGAAGAATATGAAATGGAAACAAATAGGTATTTTAAATTCCTGCGAGAAAAAACGAACTAAACATTAACAAACGTTGCACATACCTTACAAGGAGATCCACGTGTCGCGAAATACAGGTGAAAAATCCGAAATCAGAAGCACTCAATAAATATAAAAATGAATAATAAAATAAGATAAAATACACACGAACGCATACAGTACGACACACAGACGTTTCGATTCTAAGAATCTTTGTCAATGACAACACAGATAGCTGACGACAAACAACGACAAAAACACAAACACACGACCTATCACTTATAGTGCACAACCTGATAATTCCATGTGGGGCAGAAAATGTGACTTGGCCAGCTGCGAAAACGCTTGTGGCGCAGAATTGAAAATGGGTTGCCAAAAAGGATTTGAGTAGCCAAAAATATGTGATCAGTCTGCTATGAAAACATAGAAATGTGGGGACAATTAAGTCTAGATATCGCCGGGGGGGGGGGGGGGGGGGGGGGGGGGGAGGAGAGAACAGACGTAGTGTATAGAGGTCTCACCTGGACTTGACAGTTAGAGGTCGACTGTGGTCCAGGTCGGACTAGGTCAGACTCGCTGTGGCACTGGCACCTGTCACAGTGCCACTATTTTGCATAGATTTTATTTATACCTTTCAAGTGGTTAGGAATTAAGTTTGATAGTTCTTGAGTTTAAAGATGTACATTTCATGATCAGATCAACTTGTGTAAAAGGCCAGAAGTGAATTAAAAAATGAAAGGAACCAGTCTTATGTTGTATTTGGACATTGTGAGATGTTTTGTGGCATCGAATGGCAATGTGGTTTAATATAATATTCTGCTTAGTCCACTCAGACCTATGCTCAATCTGGTCAGTAATCAGTCAGACTGTAATCTGGATAATGTAAGGAATCATCCTCCCAATACAACTATCTGTGTTCTGACTAGTAGCATCATAACAGTGTAACCAGCAGTTCACAACAATACTATCTTGCCTCTTGCCAACATGGGGACACACCTGTCAAATCTAGAATGAACCAGTCAGAACTAACACACATATATAATTCATTCATTCAGTAGCATGTCCTTTTCAGAACTTCGCTCCCATAACAACCTTGCGGAAAACCTCTCAATCATAAGCAAGATGTCCGCGTCCAATACACCCATCTGGAGATCATCCGCCACATCCTGCACCCGTCTTCTCTTTGGCCTTCCTCTTCCTCTCTTCCCAGGCATATACCCCTCCATTATTGTTCTCTCCAAACTTTTGTGACGTTTCAAGTGATCAAAATATTTCAATTTTCTTTATGTTATCGTCTTTAATAGCCAACCTTCTTCAATATTCAGCTCTCGAAGTATGGATGCATTTGTTCTTTTCTTTACCCAAGATATTCTTAGAACTCGTCTATAACATTTATATTCAAAGGCATTTATGCGCTGTTCAGCTTGTTTAGTAAGTGTCCAGGAAAGATGCATGCTCTTAAAAATCTAATTTTTGTAGTTCTGTCTGTCCCACTCTATAATTTATTCAGTTGTTTTAGTACACATATAATACCACAGGTATATTCAGCGTGGTGACCCATGGTAGTGGTGATATTTAGAGTTTGCAGTAGACTTCATGCAAAGAGTTGAGGTTTTGAGTGCAAGCAAGGAGGCACTCTTGATATTATCCATTGCCTTGTGTCCCAATCTCAGTCTGTATTATGTAAAGTTCAGTATGAACAGATGTCACATGGATGGGTAGCTAGCATAGATAACTCTCTCTCTCTCTCTCACAAGAACTTACATGGATATGCTTGGTTATGCTGGAGTGTGATGCAACAAGTTCTTTTGATTTCAAGAGCATAAGTAGTTTGAACACTCATGATGGACAAGGAAGACATTCTGAAGACTACCTAAGAATGACTGCTAGTTTAAGATACAATAACAGATGAAACAACACACGAGGATCGTCCAGTAAGTATCCAAACTGATGTTATCTCTAGATGACTATGAGAGATTAATTGAAATTTCCTGTACTTTGTTTCTGACGTAATCACTTGCCACTGCAACACATTTTTCCCATCAGGCTAGGAGCTTGTGTAGCCCCACAGCATAAAATTCTTTTGGCTGGTCCTTGAGTCACTCACTGGAGAACTACCTAACACTATACTACTCTTGCTGATATTTGGTCAAAATTCGGGTGCTTTGGCAACCATCTACAGGAAACTTTATGAAAATTGAGGTAATCCTTGATGATAACATCCACAAGACTTTTGCTTATGCCAGTAGCCATCGTGGCTTCATGTACAGTAACTTGCTGATCATCTAAAACAAACTTTTTGACACAGTTTATGACTTCAGTTGTAATGCCACTTTTCAGCCGACCTTTCATGGGACTCGTCATCGATGGATTCATGACCTTCACAAAAGAATTTACACTATTCAAACACTGATGAATGTGCTACAATCTGTTCCCCAAACACACATGATGGCCAATGGTGATTTTCATCAGGTTTTGAACTTTGTTTCACCAAAAATTTAATTATGACATGCTGTTTCAGCACTGAGTACAATGGTTAATGCCATTTTTAAAAACAAAGCCCTGGAAAATTGCTGATAATAGCCCATTCCACCACCAAGTGTCAGATATATAATGTTCTCTTTGGAGTAGTTACTAAACTTAAGAAGCTATGCCTTTGGGTCATCCTGACAAAATCCAGATACTTACTGGACAATGCTATTTAAGTATTCTTGAGCTTGGATTTATGTGTGGTTCCAGCATAGAGGGACGTATGAGAGGACGAATCCAATATGTTTACAACCAAAGTGTTACTCCCTCAGGATTTCTCCAGAGTGCTATGAAATTGATTTTTAAAATCAAGAACCAAGCATCAGTGCGTTTTATTTTCATAAATCAAACCTCTTGGTAGCTTGTTTAAATTGTTAAAGCTCAAAGGCTGCCATGTCAGCCAAGGTCTGACTACATCAGGCAGTGTGACAGCAGCAGTAGAGCTCTCCCAGTTTTCAAAGCAAAAACTGCAGTTCTTCACTGAGACCTCACCAAGTGTGACTAAGTCTCTTGTTCAGTCCTACTCTGAGTTCAAATGTCTTAATCAAGTTTGCCAAATAACTAGGGCTCACTAGGAATGTGGATAATAAGGCAAGGAGTTCTGCTCATTTTGCCCTTTCTCCCCTACTGAAGCATGGATCCTCAACTGACCCAAGGCAAAGGCTGTGTTAGTATGAACAAGAAAAATGTGTAAACTAATCATTTAGACGACAGTAGATACAACACAGGTAAAATAATAAATAACAGTTGTTAACAAATGGCATCACAAAAAATATCTAACCTCATTCATCAGTTTTTCAGTGTTTTCTTTTTCGAGCTCCTTGCTAGCTTCTTCAATTCCTCTCCTGATCATCTCTGACATTGATTCTAGAAACTGTAGAGATAATATTCAATTTTACATCATCAATAATACCATTTTAATTTCTAATATGATTTATTTATTCATATTTTTATTTGTTCTTATTTAATCAATTTGTATATTTTTATCAGCTTTTCTTTCCCCCACCTGTCAACTTAGTTTCTACTCTTTCCTAGTCTGTTATGGATAATCTATATGCTTTAATTATTTTAAAGAGAAAACTGGACTGAATTAAAATGGTGGTTAACTACCTTTCTTAATTATCACATGTCCCATTAATGCAATGGCTCTTCAACATAGTGGCAGGATACTGTTTCTAACTACTAAGACTTTGGGACCAGCAGGGCAAGTGAAAGCCCAACAGGTTCTGCTTCCCCATCACCACCTTCCCTGCTTACACCACCAGCATCTTCTCCATAAATGGAAACTGCTGCATATATTTTTGTATTGAGTGCTGACCAAGTTTTTCTAGCAGCAATATCCATTATGTCATCTGTGGTTGTGTTCTGGTAAAGGTGACCAATTCTACTTTCTGTTTTTATTAATTTACTCACTGTTTACAGAAAACATGAGTACACAGCACTAGAAAAGGGTATGTATTTGAATTCCAAGCCACTGTGTGTATGACAAGAGGTACACAAGATGGGAAGGTATAAAATGCAATGAACTGTGTACAATAAAGCTGTCAAAATACAATGAGTAATTAATTTTAAAAATACAGACATACAGAGTTGAAATATATTAAACTGTAAGATTAACTATACCTTAGAACTCTCCTCAACTTCCTTGCCGCTACTGCAAACAAGGGAAACCAGCTCATCAATGTCCGTCTCTGATGTGATCAGGCCAAATCTCACACAAATGATGCCATCATTTGCTTGACCTGGCAAAACCACATCAATGAACATTATCATTAGGTGTACTGCACACATATCCCCACAGAAAAGACATCAGGGAGCTTCTTAACTTAGTGCAGATAAATATTCAAAATTGCCATTAGGTTCACAACATAGCATTCCTGTGGACAAGATGTCAGAAAATCCCCATTGTCATGGAGTCAGAATATCCCCAGCTTTGATATCAGTAAATCCCCGCTCTCATGGAGTCAGAAAATCCCTAATGTCATGGAGTCAGAAAATCCCTAGTTTTTGTCATAAATCCATGTTTTTGGTGTCAGAAAACTTCCAGTTATGGTTTCAGAAAATCCCTACTGTCATGGTGTCAGAAAATCTCCACTGTTATGGTTTCAGAAAATCCCTACTGTCATGGTGTCAGAAAATCTCTACTGTCATGGTGACAGAAAATCTCCACTGTCAGATGTCAGAAAATCTCCAGTTATTGTGTCAAAATTGGATTGTGCGAAAGTGTATTAATGTTATTAATGTAAATGGTCCATGGTGGTTGAACAGGAACACTATATGCCTTGTGTCCTTACAATTGTATTAAAAAATACTATCATAGATGCTTTGGATCCATTGAGAGGCTGGTACTGATATATTTCTAGGTTTTCCAGTAGAGTAGTAGTGTGCATGTCCTTTAGAGTTTACAGTCGGGATGTCTCTGTGACACATTTAGAGCTCAGTCTGTAACTGTGTGCCATGCATTACAATCCTGTCTGATGTATCTCAATACCAGACGATAAATATAAGGGTAAAGCAAAGTAGAAAACACATACATGTACACATACACAAGAAAGTATAGTATAGCCTTCTCAGGGTCACTGAAATAGAATGATAAATATGCCATGTTTCATCACCAATAGAAAACAGTAGTTTGTTTTCAGGATAAAGTTAGGCCATGTTCTTTGTAGCTTGAGACCTGATCACATGCACTTAGTCTACTCTTGACAACTATGGTACAAGGCCTAACCTAGAGAACAAAGCAAGTATCAAACCACTACAAGGAGTGACACACATAACAAATCTAGTTTCAACATATTGTGTTCTAGTATCACTACAAGCTTGACTTCATAGATCTTGAGTAACGCACACAACTACAAGGCCCGACTTCATAGATCTTGAGTAACACATACAAGGCCTGACTTCATAGATCTTGAGTAACGCACACAACTACAAGGCCTGACTTCATAGATCTTGAGTAATACACAGAACTATAGGACCTGACTTTATAGATCTTGAGTAATACACAGAACTATAAGACCTGACTTCATAGATCTTGAGTAACACACACAACTACAAGGCCTGACTTCATAGATCTTGAGTAACACATACAAGGCCTGACTTCATAGATCTTGAGTAACACACTACAAGGCCTGACTTCACAGATCTGAGTAACACACTGCTACAAGGCCTGACTTCATAGAATCTGAGTAAACACACACAACTACAAGCCTTGACTAAGTAACATTACACAATACATGGCATGACTTATAGATCTTGAGTAACATACACAACTACAAGGCTTGACTTCATAGATCCTTGAGTAACATACACAACTACAAGGCTTGACCTTCATAGATCTTGAGTAACATACACAACTACAAGGCCTGACTTCATAGATCTTGAGTAACATACACAAACTACAAGGCTTGACTTCATAGATCTTGAGTAACATTACACAACTACAAGGCTTGACTTCATAGATCTTGAGTAACATACACAACTACAAGGCTTGACTTCATAGATCTTGAGTAACATACACAACTACAAGGCCTGACTTCATAGATCTTGAGTAATGCACACAACTACATGGCGACTTCATAGATCTTGAGTAACATACACAACTACAAGGCCTGACCTTCATAGATCTTGAGTAACACACACAACTACAAGGCCTGACTTCATAGATCTTGAGTAACATACACAACTATATGGCCTGACTTCATAGATCTTGAGTAACACACACAACTACAAGGCCTGACTTCATAGATCTTGAGTAACATACACAACCACATGGCCTGATTTCATAGATCTTGAGTAACATACACAACTAGAAGGCCTGATTTCATAGATCTTGAGTAACACACACAACTACAAGGCCTGACTTCATAGATCTTGAGTAACATACACAACTATATGGCCTGACTTCATAGATCTTGAGTAACATACACAACTATATGGCCTGACTTCATAGATCTTGAGTAACACACACAACTACAAGGCCTGACTTCATAGATCTTGAGTAACATACACAACTACAAGGCTTGACTTCATAGATCTTGAGTAACATACACAACCACATGGCCTGATTTCATAGATCTTGAGTAACATACACAACTAGAAGGCCTGATTTCATAGATCTTGAGTAACACACACAACTACAAGGCCTGACTTCATAGATCTTGAGTAACATACACAACTATATGGCCTGACTTCATAGATCTTGAGTAACATACACAACTATATGGCCTGACTTCATAGATCTTGAGTAACACACACAACTACAAGGCCTGACTTCACAGATCTTGAGTAACATACACAACTACAAGGCCTGACTTCATAGATCTTGAGTAACATACACAACTACAAGGCTTGACTTCATAGATCTTGAGTAACATACACAACTACAAGGCCTGACTTCATAGATCTTGAGTAACATACACAACTACAAGGCTTGACTTCATAGATCTTGAGTAACATACACAACTACAAGGCTTGACTTCATAGATCTTGAGTAACATACACAACTACAAGGCCTGACTTCATAGATCTTGAGTAACACACACAACTACAAGGCCTGACTTCATAGATCTTGAGTAATGCACACAACTACAAGGCCTGACTTCATAGATCTTGAGTAATGCACACAACTACAAGGCCTGACTTCATAGATCTTGAGTAACATACACAACTACATGGCCTGACTTCATAGATCTTGAGTAACATACACAACTATATGGCCTGACTTCATAGATCTTGAGTAACATACACAACTATATGGCTTGACTTCATAGATCTTGAGTAACATACACAACTACAAGGCCTGACTTCATAGATCTTGAGTAATGCACACAACTACAAGGCCTGACTTCATAGATCTTGAGTAATGCACACAACTACAAGGCCTGACTTCATAGATCTTGAGTAACATACACAACTATATGGCCTGACTTCATAGATCTTGAGTAACATACACAACTACAAGGCCTGACTTCATAGATCTTGAGTAACATACACAACTACATGGCCTGACTTCATAGATCTTGAGTAACATACACAACTACAAGGCCTGACTTCATAGATCTTGAGTAACATACACAACTATATGGCCTGACTTCATAGATCTTGAGTAACATACACAACTACAAGGCCTGACTTCATAGATCTTGAGTAACACACACAACTACAAGGCCTGATTTCATAGATCTTGAGTAACATACACAACTACAAGGCCTGACTTCATAGATCTTGAGTAACATACACAACTATATGGCCTGACTTCATAGATCTTGAGTAACATACACAACTACAAGGCCTGATTCATAGATCTTGAGTAACACTACACAACTACAAGGCCTGACTTCATAGATCTTGAGTAACATACACAACTACAAGGCCTGACTTCATAGATCTTGAGTAACATACACAACTATATGGCCTGACTTCATAGATCTTGAGTAACACACACAACTACATGGCCTGACTTCATAGATCTTGAGTAACACACACAACTACAAGGCCTGACTTCACAGATCTTGAGTAACATACACAACTATATGGCCTGACTTCATAGATCTTGAGTAACACACACAACTACAAGGCCTGACTTCATAGATCTTGAGTAACATACACAACTACAAGGCTTGACTTCATAGATCTTGAGTAACACACACAACTACAAGGCTTGACTTCATAGATCTTGAGTAACATACACAACTACAAGGCCTGACTTCATAGATCTTGAGTAACACACACAACTACAAGGCCTGACTTCATAGATCTTGAGTAACATACACAACTATATGGCCTGACTTCATAGATCTTGAGTAACATACACAACTACAAGGCTTGACTTCATAGATCTTGAGTAACATACACAACTATATGGCCTGACTTCATAGATCTTGAGTAACATACACAACTATATGGCCTGACTTCATAGATCTTGAGTAACATACACAACTATATGGCCTGATTTCATAGATCTTGAGTTACATACACAACTACAAGGCTTGACTTCATAGATCTTGAGTAACATACACAACTATATGGCCTGACTTCATAGATCTTGAGTAACATACACAACTACAAGGCCCTGACTTCATAGATCTTGAGTAAACATACACAACTATATGGCCTGACTTCATAGATCTTGAGTAACATACACAACTATATGGCCTGACTTCATAGATCTTGAGTAACATACACAACTATATGGCCTGATTTCATAGATCTTGAGTAACATACACAACTACATGGCCTGATTTCATAGATCTTGAGTAACATACACAACTACATGGCCTGACTTCATAGATCTTGAGTAACATACACAACTATATGGCCTGATTTCATAGATCTTGAGTAACATACACAACTACATGGCCTGATTTCATAGATCTTGAGTAACATACACAACTACATGGCCTGATTTCATAGATCTTGAGTAACACACACAACTACATGGCCTGACTTCATAGATCTTGAGTAACATACACAACTACATGGCCTGACTTCATAGATCTTGAGTAACATACACAACATATGGCCCTGATTTCATAGATCTTGAGTAACATACACAACTACATGGCCTGACTTCATAGATCTTGAGTAACATACACAACTACATGGCCTGATTTCATAGATCTTGAGTAACACACACAACTATATGGCTTGACTTCATAGATCTTGAGTAACATACACAACTACATGGCCTGACTTCATAGATCTTGAGTAACATACACAACTACAAGGCTTGACTTCATAGATCTTGAGTAACATACACAACTACAAGGCCTGACTTCATAGATCTTGAGTAACATACACAACTACATGGCCTGACTTCATAGATCTTGAGTAACACACACAACTACAAGGCTTGACTTCATAGATCTTGAGTAACATACACAACTATATGGCCTGACTTCATAGATCTTGAGTAACATACACAACTATATGGCCTGACTTCATAGATCTTGAGTAACATACACAACTATATGGCCTGATTTCATAGATCTTGAGTAACATACACAACTACATGGCCTGATTTCATAGATCTTGAGTAACATACACAACTATATGGCCTGACTTCATAGATCTTGAGTAACATACACAACTACAAGGCCTGACTTCATAGATCTTGAGTAACACACACAACTACAAGGCCTGATTTCATAGATCTTGAGTAACACACACAACTACATGGCTTGACTTAGAGCTTACCTGTGGAGAATGCTGTGTCCTGTGCCTTCAGTCTATGAACCAGCTCAGCATTCAGATTGTTGATTTCAATCTTCTCCTTGTCTGTGAAGTCTCCTTGTTTGTTTACATATATTTCAGGAATATAACTGCAGAGAAATTACAAAACAAGAAAATGTTCATAAACAAAGCTTTGAAGTGTAATTGCAGACATGCTGTGTACAAATATTTTATAACACTGTCAAAAACATATTACATATGAACAGAAGGATGCCAATAATGAGCAAACAGCATTTGAAAATAAAATGTCAGGCACAAGAAAATAAGATTCCTATGCACCATTTCTATTAAGACTACATTCTTTTCTCAGTGTTGGAAATTCTAATCAAGACCCTGTAGCATCTCTATACAGAGCATCTTGGAAGCTCGCAGAAGCCATTCTATAAGATAACTGATTAATGCTCAGGAATCCAGTTGTTGCATCTGAGCAACCCTTTGTAATGACAAACTATGATCCTCTCTGTAGTGAAAGAGTTGTAAAATGGGTAGCAAACAGTTTTCTGTGAAGGAAAAAAACTACATGGGAGAGCACTAATCCAATAAACTAAAGATAGGAGATGCTGATGAACGTAACTGTGGAACCATTACAGCTAACCATTTGTTGATCAGAGAAAATTACTATGGTCTACATTCGTTACATTCGAAGACAAACTCTATGGAGATGTTAACAACCTCAAGTTGTGTGGAACAGGACTAAAATAGTATGACAGAATCACCAATGTGGAGCTCACTGAGAGAACTAAACAAATACCAATCAATTCAGTGGTGAGAAAAAGAAGCTGGCAGTGGATAGGACACACTAGAAAGTCCTTTGTCCATAACCCATAAGGCCAATTAAATATGGAGAGACCTAAAAACACAAGAAGAGAATCAGAGACATAGATGGGGAAGACAAGGAGGGAACTAAAAGATATAGCAACAGATAACAAGAGATAGGAGACTTGGAGTGAGTCCTGACAAAGGGCAGGAGAAGAAGAAAAAGATAACTGTGGCAATGCTGCAGCCTTCCATTCTGTAATCAATCCAGTCAAGGAGCTCATGGCCACAGGTTTAGAAGGCTCACCTCACACACAATGCAGGTGAAATAAAAACCCAAGCCTGAACACTTCATGGCCCACTACATACCCCAACTGTCAAAAATATCTGTCAAAAAGGCAAAAACAGCAACAAGCACAGAGTTGCAGAAAGAAAACAAAACAAGCAGTGATATTCTAAAGTGTGACTGTAAGAAAGATACACCATAAATGCTCTAATTATAACATGTCAGAACACTGAAAGTTGAAGAGGACAAAATCCACTTTTCTCAATAAGTGACATAAAGGGAACTTCATGGGCACTGTATTGGCAAGTAGCCTTTATACCTCAGTCCAGGAGCCCTTCATAGTAGATACCAGCATTGGAACAAATGCTGCAATGAGTAAATCTCTCCTCCCATCACACCATATTTTGAAAACTCCTGAATTTCTTTTGTCTGTCACTCTCCAAAACCAATTCAATATTTTTTTTTATTAAAACAGCTTACTTAAACATACAGACGGTTTAACAAAACCATGTGGTTAGACAAATTCTGTTTATCTCTGTTAAAGACAACTCTAGCAAATGGAGGAGAGTAACAGACCTAGCTGCCCCGAGTCCAGCCCAGGAGTCCAAATCTATCAATCGAAGATTGTTGTGGGAAGAGACAATGGCCCTGAACCTCTTTCTCTGAATGGTGGTTGCGTCTAACACACTCTGAAAAAAGAAATATATAAGATGCATTTGAGTATACACAAACTTACCACTAGTTGTTGAGAAATGATAAAAAGGTAAATTGTTAAAAATCAATACAAATAGTTGTTAACTATTTCTGTCCCGAGTCATTGATTACTTAAACTCTGTCTATGCCAAGCAGAAAGTAAAGGATCCCTTTAAACACCATTAGGCACGTTGAGATTATGGTGCTAGACCCGTATTTTAATAGACCAATCAACACTCTGTGGGTCATGTGGTCAGTACCACACCGGCTGCCATTACTTCCCAAGACATTTCCTGGTTACCATTTTGGTCTGAACGACGCAGTTTGAAAATGAACCCATGACCTTCAGAGCGAGAAGCAGATGGCTTGACCACTTTAGAGACCCCTGGCTGAAATCAGAAATAGGTTGCTAATGGCTCCTCAATAGGTGTTAGGTATCTGATTGTCAACAGACTCGCACACAATGTCTAGGGCAACATGTGAACAGTAATCACTAAGTTTAAAGTGAGTTCTTGCTTCTTCTTTTGTCTTTCGTCTCCCAATAGAGCACATGTCCACAACCAACTCAAGTCAAGCTCTTTGAAGACTTGTTCATGTTTGGTTGCATTTAGCAGCTAATGTTTTCTTCATAACGAAGTAGTCAACCTCATGCCTTCTTAGTCATCTCTTATGAAATGCATTGTAGTTTACAGAGTAACTGTTCTCTGCTTCCCTATGGGCCCTGGAAACACATTGGCATTATAGTGAGTTTTAAAAAAAAAAGTTAGTTGCATATCCTTTACAGGATGTTGCAGTCAACACCAGCATTTTTTGCAGTTGTGATTTCTGGGCAAGTTTACGTTCAGTAGTTTGCCATTGCTTTCTGAACTACCGGTACCCATACCATTTTGTAAACAAAAAGAAATGTAGCACGGTCTACTGCCAAATCGCGCACAGCTGTGTTTCAAATGCGGATATGCGGGCTCTTGAGCTGCGTCCGTAACTCTATCGCCATGGAGCCGGCAATATAGTGAGTTACTGGGTACAAAATGTTTCAAAACTGTTAACCCTGGTCTCCATACTATAAAAACAAATTAGAAAGTGCTAATAAACCAATATTACATTAGACTATGTTCATCTAGTTGTCTACAAATGGCAACATAGATCACAGGAACACTCATATGGTTAACATCATGTTTCAATACCCATCACAATCACATCTTATTCATCTTGTTGTATACAAATAGCAACACAGATCACAGGAACACTCATATGGTTAACATAATGTTTCAATACCCATCACAATCACATCTTATTCTTCTTCTTGTCTACAAATAGCAACACAGATCACAGGAACACTCATATGGTTACATAATGTTTCAATACCCCATCACAATCACATCTTATTCTTCTTCTTGTCTACAAATAGCAACACAGATCACAGGAACACTCATATGGTTAACATAATGTTTCAATACCCATCACAATCACATCTTATTCTTCTTATTGTCTACAAATAGCAACACAGATCACAGGAACACTCATATGGTTAACATAATGTTTCAATACCCATCACAATCACATCTTATTCTTCTTCTTGTCTACAAATAGCAACACAGATCAGGGGTTAACGTCTTTCTCTGTAATCCTGTATATTCTCGTGAGTAAGGAAGCTGTGTGAGAATTGGCAGCGGTTTGTGCTGCGCTGGTAACATACAGGGGTATGTGAGCCAGTCGCTCAGAAAGCAAAGGCAAACTACTGAGCGTAATCTTGCCTAGTACATCAACAGCAGCTGAAAAGTGCTGGTGTTGACTGCAATGTCCTGTAAGGGATATGCAACATAAAAATATAAAAAAAATTATCAATAACAGAAAAATTAACATATAAAACAGTCCCCAATTTACCAGGTTTGATTTAAGTGAATCCAAGAAATCTTCAATATCTTCTTTTGTGGTACCTCTTACTGAAAAGTAAAACATAATTGTCAAAAAAAGCTGAACACTACAAAGTTTGATTTTAACAAATCTGTGATTTTGGTAATTCTACAAGATCTGAACTCTGAAGAAAACTGGCTCATAAACATCTTTCTGTCTCAAAACCTGAAATAGTTTGGCCTTATTAAACATTACACTGACTTGGAAAGAACACAGGCACAGGTCAACTAGTACTGAGATGGACACAAGACAATGCAGACACCTTAAATATAAGGCTACATGAGGCAGGAGTGATAGCAAGAGTCCAGAGATGTTTTGGCAGGCTGTAATGTGAGGGATGTTTTGCAAAGAACATGCTACCTGATGATGATGATGATGATGATGATGATGATGATGATGATGATGATGATGATGATGATGATGATGATGATGATGATGGTCATAACAAACATCTAAGTAAAGCCCATTTACAAACCGTAAGGCATATTGTCATCTAAGGTGAATTGTATAAGCAATTTCATCATGGTCTTATCTTAATGAATTGGACTCCAATGTTCATAAGTGGATAGATCAATGTTAGTCCTATCTGGCAGAAAACACTTAACATTTTTTCCCTCTTTCTTATAGCTGTATATAATGTTCTAGTTTCATCAGCCTCTTCCAGGTAATCATTGTTAGTTACTCTGGCAGTCCATGGTATTCCCAACATTCATTTCAGGAACCATATCTCCTTTGTTTCAAAGCTCTTCTTAATTTGTTGATTCATGTTCCAAGTTTTATATAACATTTCAGTATTTACTTTGTGACATCAAATGACAGTGACTTACTGCAGAAGATATTTTTCATTTGTTAAAAAATTCAATTTCCATGACACATTCTTATATTAATTTTGGTCACATGCCCATAAGCTATGCAAGCTGTACAGATGTATATATGAGGGCTGTTGTGGTTGTTGTTCTGTAATTGCTGGAGTACAGCCCAGACAGGTTTCTCTAAGAATTGCACCTTTTTCCCTTTCTTGTGTGTGTTCACTTGTTTTGAACTCAAGCGTAGCCCATACATGTGCTAATGGGTAGCAGGGTAGGGGTATCCTCTTATCAAAGGCAAAGCACCTCGTTCCCTCCTCTAGCCTATGGGACACTCTTGAGAAAGGTTGAGTACCCATGTAGCCCCCCAATCAATGTAACATCCCAAGTTCAAGGTGTATCCTTCGTACCGAGGAACTGCATGGCTGTGGGAAGCACAGTAGATAACTCAGGCATTCAAGCTGTTGCAGGGGTGACCGTGTATGAACCCTCACTTACACTACACCAAATATGGTATTAAATTTCATTTCTAAAAATCATCGCTGAAGCAATGGAGTACATGATCTGTGCTTGATATCATCTTCAGTGGTCAGTGAGAAGAAGGCAAGGAAATGGAAAGAGAAGGCAAAGAAATAGAAGATCAGGGGACAGGAGTGAAAAGGAAATAAAAAACACAATGACTATGATTCAAATATATAAAAGTGGGCTATTGGAATTGTAGCAGTGCCAGCCAGAGAGGGCCTGTACTGGTGAAGTGATTTATGACTTTGATGTCATCATACTGCAAGAATTGAATGGAAATAATTACCAGTGCCATGGATATGGCAGTCACACTAATCCAACAGGACAGGGGAGACATGGGCAGGGTCTGCTACTAAAGAAGGGATTAAACATGAGGTTCTAGACCTAAGTCAATGGAATAACAATGCAAGAGAGGTGCAGAGTATAAAGATAGAGATTGGGAGTCTAAGCTAAAACTTAATAAATGTACATGCCACGAGAGATTCTTTTGTCACAAAGAAAGGAAGTGATTGGCTTATGGAGATGGAGGAGATCTCAGGCAGTAGGCTTCTCATTTGTGGGGACTTTAATGCATGAAACAGAGAGTGGGCCAATACTGGGGAAAACTGACAGCGAAATGCCCTTGCAGAAGTCATGGTAGATTCAGAAGTAGTCTGCATAAATGATGGGAGGCCAAAAAGAATGAGAATGAGGCCTGGCGATACAGACACAGCTATTGACCTGATATTTGTTACCCAGTCAGCATTTTTGGATGTAAAATGGACTGCCCTGGGTGATCATGGGAGTGATTTCGAAGTCCAACAAGACCAAGGCTGTGAGAGAACAGTGTAACTAGCAAACCTATTTATGTGCAGCCTCCATGGTGGACCTCCCAGGTAGAACATGAATGACAATCAAAGACAATGGCAGTTAAACAGTTACAGAGAGTGCGGCGGATAACCCAAAGCTCACATGAGGGAATGGAGAAAGCTTCGAAAGAAGGGAAAGATAAGGTGGAGGAATTCATGTGCTGTTCAGCAGAGGCCAAAAGAGCAAAATGGGAACACTTTATGCATGCAATTGGAGGAGATAAGGTACTGGGAAGGTTCCGGAAATTGCACAGACATATGCAAAGGAAAAATCGCCCTGCCACAGTGGGTACAATATACAGAGATAGCAGTTTGCCTTTGACAACAGACAGAGAAAGGGGAAGATTTCCTGCAGAGATTTATAGCACAGACACATCAGAATGATGGGTACATCAGAGACTCAGAGAAGATTTATCAGGTACCATTAAAGATACCTACTGTGAAGATATCATACAGCTGGAAGATATAAAAAACGTATTGAAAAAAGCAAGAGACACCACACATGTAAGCTCACATGAAGGATATGAGTGATTTAAGATTATCACCCTACAGAATACAGTTGGCAAGCTGCTGGAGAAGATCGCTGCTGTTAAGCTTCAGGATTATTTAGAAAGGGAAAAACTCCTCCCAAAAGGTATGGTAACTACCAGCCAGGGAAAGATACTTGGTCAAATGCAATAACTTTTGCCTATGATGTTCATGAAGGGTTCTAAAACAGACAGGAGACAGCGGTGGCAGCACTCGATCTCGAGGATGCGTACAACAGAGTCTGATATGATATTCTGATGTTCGCTCTTATGGAGAAGAGAGTCTGTCCTTGGTTGGTGAACTCGATTGCAGCTGTCTTGTATTCTCATAGAATAGCTCTCCAGCTGGGAACATGGACCTCTGAACCATGTACTATATATAACCCCCGGACTACCACAGGGGTCAGCTATTTCACCTGTGCTTTTCAATGTGTATACGAGCAAGACTGCAAGCCTTGAAGCACCAGGGGCTGGAAGGATACTAACATTTGCAAAAGATATTCCCGCATACAGGCAGGGGAGGGACAGAAATCAAACAGCTCAGGAGCTGCAGGCGACACATGACAAAGTGATGGATTGGTGTATGGAGATGAATGCTGTCATTAACACACAAAAGGCATCTGTCTTGTGGTGCTCTCTGGACAATAGGATTGTTAAAGCTGACCTCCCGAGCCTCACAATAAATGATAGGCTATGTGAACAGGTAGAGAAAGCAGACTGAAGTACCTGGGAATCACTTTTGATAGAAGCCTGTCCTCTAGGGATCATATTAAGTGGTAGTTACAAAGTGTCAGAAGGAGCTCAATGCACTGAACAGTATGGAGCAGAAAATGCTATTCACTTTTTCAGCACTTGATCATTTTAGTGGTAGAGTGGTATAGGAATGCTCAGTCTCAAAGAGTCAGCTAGTGAAACTAGAGAGCATACAGAATGAAGCCATAAGGTTGATTCTGGGATGTACAAGGGGCACTCCAATAGTGAGTATACAATACACCCTGGCACTGCCAACCATTGCAGACAGACTCATGATGTTGCAGGCAAGGTTATACCTCGAGGTAGATGCGGACAAGGAACACCTCCTGAATGATTCCCTGGATGCAGTCAAGGGCCACATGCTGTTAAGAGGAAGATCATGGATGGCTCAGGCAGACGATACCATCAGAGAAGTGTGCACACTTGAGAAGATTGGCAGAGGCAGAGGCAGAGGTCAAAGTGCCGAATACAAATTCAGACTTGAGTGGGGTTATAATCACACTGCACCATGAGTGTAGGTATAACGGTGTGAAGTATAGAGGACTAACAAGTCTTGGGCGAATACAAAATATCTTTATTTCACATAGATGACAGCTTGATCAACCTTCTTACAACATGTCGACTTCTCTCGTTCAGCCCCAGATGTACACTGATTCCTAACAACAAACTACGTCACGACTTGAGCATCTTTCTTCCCATTCCATCCCGATGCTCAAGCGTGCTGTAGCCTTTTCCCACCTAATACCCACATTCACATTCTGCTACATAGGGAGTGCCCAGCAGGCGCTATGGAAGTAGAAATTCAGCAATTAATTCATGACTAATCTTGTCCTGGAGATGTGATTATCTATACCGATGGCTCTGCGTTAAGAGGCAAAAAACTACCTGGGAATTCACAGCAAAAGAAAATGGCCAATGTTTAGTAAAGGAGAGCTTGGCATATGATACCACAACCTCAAGTGTGAGAATGGATGTGAAAGCAGTTACTGCATGTTGACTGATTCACAAAGCATGCTGACAAAGATGAAGATTGGCATGCTTCATGCAGAATGACATGCATCAATTCAGAGGTTGTGGGTTGTGAGCATTTGCTGTATCTTTTCTCCAGAACACTCTGGTGTTGTTGGAAATGAACAGGCAGACAGATTGGCTGGTTCCGCATCATTAAGGAGTGATTTGCTGCATGATAAGGCAGATGGCCCTCTGGGAGCACGTGAATAATGCAATTATGGTCTAGAGATAATGTGGCAGCAAGGGGTGGTCAGGGGATCTGGTCAACAGTCGTCACTCACAGGTAAAGCAAGACGGACATATAATCAGATTGCAACGGGCATCATTAGTACTGGAACTCTTCGCTGACTGTTGAAGATGAGGACTGAACACTAATGGGAATTCCCCGAGTGCAATTATCTTGGTTCTTGACTCAACTCAACCTATACATGTGCTACTACATGTAGTGCATTGGACTTATTTTTGCGTGCAGATTACCTTTTCCTATTACCAGTGTCCCTAGCCATCAGACAAACCCACTCTGACTTCTAAGATACTTGTAATTTATGTCTCCAAGTCAAAGACGAGAAGTCAACATTTCTGTTTTGCCACTTTGGCATCAGCACATCGGAAGTTTAAGAGTGAACGCTCTTATCCATTCAGCCAGAGCTTGGTTTGAGTTGGTTGAGGGTCTATGCTCCATTAGGAGATGAAAGGCAGAAGAAGAAGTGGAAGTAGCTAAAACATCATAAATTAAAAACCTGTAAAAACACACTTGCCTTGGGCAGATTCCAAAGGAGAATAACGTATGCAAACACCTTCCTTGTCGACCTCCACCAAATCTATAGGAACTCGTGGATTAGATGCTTGCAAGGCTTCAGTAAGCTGAAAGGTGAAACAGTTGAACAACAATTGGTGACAGCAATTCTGAACTAACAATGCTTTCAGCAATGTCTTCTCCTCCTTCCTAGTTTATCCACATATTAGCTGCAACAAGTTTATTTACAGATGAGTTTACTTTCCCACTTATATCCCAAATTCCCTCAAAAAGAATGCAGTCTCAGTTTCCAGAAGCACCACTCAATCCACTTGGAAGTTAGTAGGGTCAATGGCTGTTCTGTTTCACTGACCTTGATGCAAGCAGCCAAGCTATCAGTCACTCACTACATCTTTTCTTGTGTCTTCAGCTTCTGTTTGCTATATGTGAAATATAGGAACTTGACTCTGTAAAGCTCGCCACAGTGAATGGCTCAAAGCTGTTCATTTGCTTATGGATCTTTACCATAATCTTTGCCGTTGAGGTACATCTTCTGTTTCACAGTTTGTAAGTGATATTTATTGCATGTTACCTAGTTTTCAACTCAGCAGAGTTTATCTACGATAAACTTAAGAATTTGGCAATTTTCAGTGTTTTATTCATTATTTTTGGTATGTTTTTATTGAAATAGTTTGGATGTACGTGTAAAAACAACATAGGCTAGTTTAAGATTAAGCTCAGATAGTTCATCTACTAGCATTATTACAATATTATATAGTATCATTCATCAAGAGCCTTGCCATAGCGCAGGCAATCATGCTTCTCCACATCTTACCATATACAATGGCATGTATTAATTCGTATGCTGACTCTCTTCTGTACGAAAACACAAGACTGTTAAGAATTTTCTCTCGCTGTCTTACTCTGTTTCTCTTTCCACAAATCTGTCCACATGTCACAACATGTTCCAGTTTTTGTCTTCTCATAATGTGGCCAAAAAATTCAGATGGCCTCTTTCTGTTGTTTGTGATATGGTGTCTGTCCAACTTATTCTTCCTTAAAATTTCTCAACTGCTCATTTTGGCTGCCCAATGAATTTTCAGCATTTTCCTATAAAACCACATCTCCAAAGCCTCCTGAGTATTTATTCTTGTAACCTCACTTTACATAGTTTTCCTCCCAATTTTAAATGTGCATTTTGTTGAGAAAAGTGCCCCATACAGAGAGAGTATACATATACTATCTTAATGACATGGAGTGACTGGCTCTATTTCTCATTGTTTTGATGAGGAAGTATTATCACACAAAGCTCTCTCTGACTACTGTTGCAAACCGCTCTGATTTCTGACAGGATAATGATATGGATGCTAATAAGAATAGTGATAATGAGGCTAATAAGGATACTTATAAGTATACTAATAAGGATTCTAATGAGGATACTGATAAGGATACTAATAAGGATAATAATATGGATATTGATAAGTATACTAATATGTATACTGATAAGTATACAAGTAGGATATTGATAAGTATACTAATTAGCATACTGATAAGCATACTAATAAGGATACTGCTAAATATACTAATAAGGATAATAATGTAGATACTAATAAGTATACTAATAAAAATACTGATAAGCATACTAAGGATGCAGATAAATATACTAATAAAGATACAGATAAGAATACTAATAATGAAGCTCGGAGTAAAGCTAGTCGTAAGTGTAATCAATGATCCAACTATCATATCAAAATGTAAGATAAACTAAGTGTTGTGAATTATATTAACAACTTTAATCAAATATAAAATGTGAATTAATTTCTGTCAAGACTAAGTAGACTTAGCATATTCCATATCTCAACTTTGCAACAATCTTCTTCAACAAATCACAACCATCTCGTATATTAAGAAGCTATTCAAACCATGGGAGCTGCAGTAGCATGGAGGCTAGCACATTTAACCGCTGGCCAGTGGTCATGTGTTTGAATCTTTTTCAAGGTGGAGAGTTTTTTTTAATCTCTGGCCTTCCTGGTAGACCAGCCTAAACTGAACAACAGGAAATTTCCTGGAAGTAAAGGCACCCGGGGTTATAGTGTCCTCATCACCTGTTGAAGTGCCAGTTGGTCTAAAAAGATGCTAACATAGCCTAGGAAAAGAAATATGGTACGTACCCAGGTGTTCAGTGCATCAAAATAGGCATCATCTTTATCATCATTTTGGTTGTCCATGGTAATACTTGGAAACGGAACAACGGGAGCACTAGTGTCACTTGCACCTTCCTTGTACTTGAAGACCACAGTAGGGGTCACAATCTCAAAGACCAACTGTAATTAGACACAATAACAATTATTATATGGGTTGTAGATCTGACTGGCACCTTACCATTTTGACAGACGATAATTTGTAGAATGGAGTTATACCTCTCCATAACACAAAGTCTGGGCTGAATTTAGAGACCATGTGCTGCCCATGCAGCATGATCCCTCTCTCGGCCTGCCTAGTGTACTCCAGAAGAAAGGTAACACCAATATGTCTGGAACAAGACAAGCTGCAGAAGCTGCTGGATCAGCAAAGCAATGCTCTTAACTGTTGGCCTGTCAGAGCTTCAATTCTAGACCAGTTGCCAACAAGGCTTAGGGCCTGGTCTGCCCTGCCATGACATTTAGTCTTTAGGTTGCATTTCCTCGCACTAGGATAAGGCTTGTATTCTCCCAAATGCACTCCTCCACCCGAAGCGGTTGGCACAATGTGGGGTGTCGGACTTCGTAAGCGTCTCCCAACATTCGGCGCTAACAGAAGCAGGTAGTACCGTTTACTGTCATACGGTAGCTCAGTCATATCTAACTAAGACCCAACAACATTTGTTGTAGATCTATAATAATAATATATAGCAAAACATGGACTTTCTTCGAATATCAAGAAACAGAGACAATGGTTATATGAAAGAAAAAAGATAATACTAAAATTCGAATAGACCAAGCAAAAGCCGCATTTCAGAAATCACTTTCACTGAATGTCAGAAACAGAGCGCAGAAGTGTTATATCAAACCTATTCTGCTATATGGTTGTGGATTATGGAATTTGAAAGAACAAAGTGAGAAGGGAATGGAGGCAGTGAAGATGTAGATTCTCAGATGAATATTATGAATACCTTGGATCGTCAAAGTAACTCAACAATTACCAGGTAAAGGTTTCTGAAAGTAGAACATTATACACAACTATAAGAAAGAGACAGAGTTCTAAAGGCTACTGAAAGTAGAACATTATACACAACTATAAGAAAGAGACAGAGTTCTAAAGGCTACTGAAAGTAGAACATTATACACAACTATAAGAAAGAGACAGAGTTCTAAAGGCTACTGAAAGTAGAACATTATACACAACTATAAGAAAGAGACAGAGTTCTTTACCACATAATAGGAAATGGAGGCACTGGAAAACATTGTGACTGGAAATATCAGCAGTAGAATAGGCAGAGGCAGACAGAGGAAAATGATGCATGATGGCCTAAAATGATTGGATGGAGGAATATCATCAGTAGATCCTGGACACAAAGGAACGTGATCTGCGAAGAGTCATGATGATAATGATGATGATAATGATGATGCAGATACACTAATGTGTACCTCACTGACCAAAACCCAACTTCCCCTTTCTATAGGGAATCCAGGATCTGGCTAACAAAGGCAAGATCAACCATGACCTCTGCTGTGATTAAGGCTGCGGATAAATACAAACTAAGCATGCTATGAAACAGCAGAAGAGTCATGGTACTTCCTCACTATGATGGCCGATGAATGAGTATCATATTTTGCACACTAAAGAACTCATGAGTATGCTCAGAATTAGTGTACTGCTTGCCCATAGGATGGAACTAAGTCATCAACAGCCCCTTTTTTCATCAGTTTATTTATGAGTGAGCAACCTGATACAAAAACGTTATCAGTCAATCAATCAGAACTATTGTAATGGTAAAGGTACTTTCATTGCAAATCCAGCCATTGGGGTGTGAAGTGTTAGGCCTTCACATATTTTAGGCTATTAAATATGAGGTGGAGTGGCCAGCTCCCTTTCTCGTCACCTTCAACACATGAAATTATGAAAATTGTCTAGCACCTATTTTTGATCGACTCTGGAGATGTACAGGTTGGAAAAATTAATCCTGCCTGGGGATTGAACGCAGACCACTGTTCTGGCAGGTAACGCATGCTAACCACTTTGCCACTGTCATAACTACTGCAATCAAACTGTAACAGGAAAATCATTCAGTTCTTTAAACTTCAATACATGGTAAACACTAGTATTAGTAATAGCATTAGTAGTTCCATTTAGAAAAGCAGGACTAAATTACCACAGAAATAATGTTTTTCTATCCTAGGTCTATAGAAAATAGCAGAACTTTTTAGTGTGCTTCAGGTTTCTGTGTATGGTCTTTAGAACAATTGTTTTCACTCTGATAAAATCGGAAGGCGTGGTAGAGTAGTGGCTAGATGTTTGTCTGCTGGTCCAATGATCCTGGGATCAAATCCGCACTGAGATGGATTCTGAAAATTGACCTGAGGCTCCCAGGTCGACTCAGCCTAAAATCAGTACCAGGAAATGTCTTAGGAAGTAAGAGCTACTGGTGTGATACTGACCATATAACCCACTGAGTACCCATCGGTCTATAAAAATATGGGTCTAGCAGCTACCTCTGAAGTCGGGGTGGGTTCGTCTTATGGCGAGGGACACTGTTAATAAGGGAAAGCTAATCCACAAGCAAAATTTAGTCCAGCACAACTGGAAGTAGTATGTAAGGACTACGCTTGAGTTCAAAGCGAGTGAGTGCACACAAAAAAAATAAGTCTAGCACTTAACGTTGAATGTGCCTTAAAGAGTGTAATAGGGTTGGTCCTTTACTTACTAGTAAAATAAAGCATGATCAAATGTTCTACAAATGTTCCCCAGGACCACACACGTACACTGCAATGCGATGAAACAATCAAAATGTAGTT